>PVIW01001069.1:281808-344820 GCA_004026585.1 Noctilio leporinus | reverse complement strand
ATTTGTTTACTTATTTTTATAGCAGACCCTTTAGCATTTCTTGCAATGCTGGTTTGGTAGAGATGTATTCTTTCAGTCTTTTTTTGTCTGGGAAGCTCCTTATTTCTCCTTCTATCTTGAATGAGAGCCTTGCTGGGTAGAGTATTCTTGGTTGCAGGCCTTTGTTTACCATGACTTGAAATACTTTTTGCCATTCCCTCCTGGCTTGAATTGTTTCTGTTGAATAATCATTTGATAGCCTTATTGGAGCCCCTTTGTATGTTATTTGTCTTTTCTCTCTTGATGCTTTTAGGATTCTCTCTTTGTCTTTGAAATTAGCCATTTTAATAATAATGTGACTTGGTGTTGGTCTGTTTGGGTTGATCCTCATTGGGACCCTCTGTGCTTCCTGAACTGGATTGATGTTTTCACTCAGCATGTTAGGGAAATTTTCTATCACGACTTTTTTAAACAGGTTTTCCATTCCTTGCTTCTCTTCTCCTTCTGGTATCCCTATGATATGGATGTTGTTACATTTCATGTTGTCCTGCAGCTCTCTTAACCCCTCTTCAGTCTTGTTCAGCCTTTTTTGATTCTCTTGTACTGTCTTGGAGTATTTGTCTACATTATCCTCCAACTCGCTGATCCAGTCCTCTGCTTCCTCTAGCCTACTGTTGATTCCTTCTACTGTATTCTTCATTTCCTGCTGGCACTTATTGACAGTTTCCATGTCCTTTTTCATGCTGTTGTAGTTCTTAGTAAGTTCCTTGTAACTTCCCTGGAGTTCTTTGTAATTTCCCTGGAGTTCTTTGTAGTTCTCCTGGAGTTGTTTACAGTTTTCTTTGATGTGACTGAGCTCACTGAGCTTCTCTATCATCATTCTTTTGAATTCCTTATCTGATATTCCAGGTGCCTCTGTTTCATTTTGTGTTCTTTCTGGGGATTCTTCCTTTCCTTTTGGTGATGGACTGATTCTTTTTTTCCCCATTTTGGGTGGGTGTTCTTGCTTGCTTTTTATTTATTTATTTATTTTTGTTCTTTCCTTGGGTTAACCTGCTTTGCTTCCTTGACTTAGTTGAGCACCCTTCTGTGATAGGAGATTTGTGGAGTTCAATGTTGCTGTCTCCCAGATTTTCTCCACTTGCTGTTCTTGGTGTGTCCTTTATTTGGGCTGTCTGGTTGTATTCTGGGCCTGTGGGCTTTTAGCAGAAACAAAAACAAAAACAAACAAACAAATAAAAAACCAAAAACAAAAAACCAAACCAAACCAAACCAACCAAACAAACAAAAAAAATGCAAAAGGAAAAAAGAAATAAAAACAATAATAATAATAAGAAGAAAGGGTTTAGATGGCTGTTCACCCTTAATAATCCCTGACTGGTCCAGATGGAGCCTGGACCTGAGGGCTTTTAGCAGAGAAAAAAAAAAAAAAAGAAAGAAAAAAAGGGGAGAAAGTCACAAGAGAAAGAGACATCAGTATTAATAAAGACAGGGTTTAGGTGTCTGTTCACCCTTTATGGTCTCTGTTTGGTCCAGGTGGAGCCAGGACCAGTGGGTTTTATCAGGGAGAAAAGAAAGGAGAAGAAGGAAAAAAAAAAAAAGGGGGGGGGAGAAAGTCACAAGACAAAGAGAAATCAATATTAATAAAGAAATGTTTTAGCTGTCTGTTCCCCTTTATGATTTCTGATTGTTCCAGGTGGAGCCAGAATCTGTGGGCCTTACCAGGAAGAAAAGGGAAAGAAAAAATTAAAAAAAAAAAAAAGTGGAAGGAAGAAAAGAATAAAGAAAGGTTTTAGGTGGCTGGAGAAGGGAGGGATACTTATATTGAGGACTGGGAATGTGTTGTAGCCACAGAATGAGTAGACTTTAATTTGAGAGTAGGGGGAGGGTCTTGGGTATTTAGGTGGATTGAGGTATGGAGGCGATTAAGAATATGTGAGAAGTAACTTTTGCAAAGGATATGTTGGGGATTAATAGTTCATATTGTTCTTGGTATAACTCAGGTGCTTGAGATTAGCAGCAATACCTTTCCTGAGGCTGCCTCTTTTTCTTGGTCAGGACTTTACAGTCTATAGTCTATATTCTTGCCGGTCTTGGCGCATGGCAGGGCCTCTGATTGTCACAGTCAGGGCTGATTCTGAGTGTCCGCCCCAGGTAGGCTGGGCCTTCTGCAGCCTGGCTGGGTTTTAGGGCTGCCAGTATTCTGGAGCCCACAGAGTGTCCCCTCCCACTCCTGGTGGAGGTTCCTGCCCGTGATGAGCACCCAGCACCCCTGCAGAGCAGCCCGCAACTTCAGGGTCCCTGTAACGACTGGCCCTGCCCCCACAGTTCCAGGAGGAGGCCACCCCTGTCCGTCAACACTGTCCGGGGTCCGCCTACACTGTCCCGCCCTTACGGGGCAGGCACCACTCCTCCTGAGCCAACCAGCTCTCCTCGGAGTCCTTTACGCGGCCTCTGTGATGAGCCCCCCCCAGGTGTGGGCGGTGCGGCCTTTGTCTCCGGCAATGGCGGGTCAGTTACCCCCGCCACAAGTTCCCGGCTCTCCAGCTCGCCGTTTGGAGTTTTTGCGGAGCCTGGGAGCCTGTGTGGTTGCGCAGGGCTGGGCCTCCCCCCTCGCGGGGGCTTTTAGCTGCTGTTTCCCCTGGTGGCCCAGCAGCACTGTTTTCGGCCCTCTCACCGCCCCGCCGGTGCACTTCCCGCTCCCCCTGCTCCGGCTTCCCGCAGGACTCTTCTCCTCCACCTCCAGCCCCGCTAGGAGCCTCCTCTCCCTGTTGCTGGAGTGAGTCTCTTACACAGTCCCTCCCCTGCAAGAGTTCAATTCCACATTCCCTATGGCATTTGCCCTCACAGCCTGCACTTCACTGTTGAGACTTCCAGTCGCCAGGGAGCCCAGAGCTGGCTTCAGTCAAACGCGCCCCTCTGGGCAGAGCCACCACTGCCCAGAGCCGACCTCGGCCCACCGGCCGGTCGGTCGGGAATGCCTCACCTACTGTCCTGCTGGCCTCCTCTGCCTCTGGGCTGTGGTCCCCTGTGTCCAGATGCTGCCCGTTCCAATCCCTAGGGCCCTGAAGATGTCTCACACTCCCTATCTTGTCCTCTAGCTGCTTTGGTACTCGAGAACACCATCAGCACTGCTTTCTACTTTGTCGCCATCTTCTCTCTTCTCAAGAGAGACTTTTAAAAGCAGCAAGAGAAAGACAGAGAATTACTTAAAAAGGAGTACCCACAAGACTGTCAGCTGATTTCTCAACAGAAACTTTGCAGGCAAGGAAGGATTGGCAAAAAGTATTCAAAGTGATGGAAAGCAAGGACCTGCAACCTAGATTACTCCATTCAGCAAAGCTATCATTTAGGAGAAGGGCAGAAAAAGTGCTTCCCAGGAAAGGTAAATCTAAAGAAGTTCATAATCACCAAGTCCTTGTTGTATGAAATGTTAAAGGGACTTACTTAAGAAAAAGATAAAAACTATGAACAGTAAGTGACAAGAAACTTGCAACTATTGATAACCAAATCTAAAACTAAGAACAAACTAAGCAAACAACTAGAACAGGAACATAATTGTGGATATGGAGATCCTTTGGAGGGTTATCAGCAGAGAGGAGAAAGGGGGAAAATGGGAGGACAGGTACAGGGATTAAGAAGCATTATAGGTAGGTACAAAATAGGCAGGAGAATGTCAAGAATAGTGAAGGAAATGGCAAAGCCAAAGAACTTCTATGCACAACCCAAGAACATGAAATAAGGTAGGGTTGCTAAAAGGATGAGGGGTACTGGATGAAGGGGGTCAAAGGGAAAAAATTGGGACAACTCTAATAGCATGATTAATAAAATATAATTAAAAAGGAAGTTATACACATGAAACAAAGACTTATTTCTGTACAATAGGCTACCTATAGTTATATGACAGTTTCCATTTTGAGTGAATTTTTATTTTTGTGCTTGATTTATTTATTTTGGAGAGCCATATACAAATAAAAATGTCACCTATTTCTTACCATAAAATAATATTATTTTCCAAAAAGAAGTTAGACTTTTCTATGTTCAACAAAATTTAAATTTATATTTTCACATTTCTTTAGAAGATAGAGCTAGGTGTCTGTTTCAAAAGATAATCTTATTTATGACCCACAAACTGAGTAAATGTCTCAGTTTTAATGCTTAAAAAATAAGTCTAATAGGTTAAGTAAATATATATTGATGTTTTGGGAGAAAACCAAGTTTATTTAATTTATTATTTTAACTTTATTTTTATTGTTGACACTATTACAGATGTCCCCATTTCCCTTCCCTTTGCCCACCTCCACCCACTCCCAACCCCTTCTCCCTGCCCATCACCACACTGTTGTCTGTGTCTATGAATTAAACATACATGTTCTTTGGCTAATTCCTTTGTTACCGCAGTCAGCTGGGCATGGGGAGTCTCCCCCGTTGGCAGGTGGAGGTTCGTATACTGAGCAAGCCAAAAGCTAGAAAGACGAATATAGGGTCCAAGCACCCTCCATCCCACAAAAGCTGGAAAGATAATTAGATGGGAGAAAGCCCTCTCCTTCCTATCCCCGTAAGGCCTGTAAAACCTGGAGGCTTGAGCAGGAAGATAGAGATGGTCTTTGAGAGGGAGCCCACCATTCTCCCAGGCTGCCTGGCACATGAATAAGGCCTCTTTCCTTTTGCATCAGGACCTGCCCCAATGAGTTTGGCTTTTGCAGCAGGCAGGCAAACCCCCATTTTGTTCAGTTACATCTTCATCTTCCTTCATCCAGTCCCCTCCTCCCCCTCCCCTGTGACCACTGTCAGTCTTTTCCATGTGTCCATGCCTCTGTCTCCATTTTGGTTATCAGTTTATTTTGTTCATTAGCTTATACATATAAGTGAGATCATATGGTATTTGTCTTTCCATGATTGGCTTATTTCACTTAGGATAATTATCTCCAGGTGCATTCATGCTGCCACAAAAGGTAAGAGTCCCTTTTTTTTTCTCTTACTGCTGTATAGTATTCCATTGTGTAAATGTACCACAGCTTTTTAAACCACTTATCTACTGATGGGCTTTTGGGCTATTTCCAGATCTTAAGACAAGTTTATTTTAAGAGAATGACTACAATTGCTTATTTATTTTTTGTCTGAAGGGTTTTATTTGAAACAAATAGGTTTACTGAACAAGTGTTTATTTTGCCCCCTCACAATTAAAACAAGAGCACAATAGGGGCAAATATCATTTGGCAGGATAGTTCCCATATGTGTACATCCTTCTACTCACTGTGGCTAGGGTAACTTAACTTAAAAATAGTCATTCTTACACAAAATATTAACCTCAAAGTACTAAAGTCAAATGAAAGGAAGGGATCTTAATTTTATGTGTGGGCAGTATGTTCTATAAATGCCAAAATATGGGAGCAGCACAAACACAACCGACTCTTAAAAAAAAAAACAAAAACAACTAAATAGTTCAAAGTAGAATTTTCCATCCCCTTTTCTCCCAGAATAAAAACTGACGCTGGAACCCAGATCTGGTTTTTATTGTGGCCTGTTTACAGAATGTTCCCTCCTCTTCCTGCCTTCATGCTCATGTTTCTCAGGGCGGCTTCTATCTGAACGTCTTTTAGAGACACTGGACTGTTTGATTTCTTCCCAAATTTGTCAAAACCAAAAGGATTGTTGTCAAACTGAATTGTCCTTCTCAACCTCTTTGCCTATGCTCTAACCCTTATTGGAAATAAATCTGTTGGTCTTTATTCTGGCTTCTAGATCATCACCATAAATGTCCATGCCCAAATTTTTACTGGGCCTGTAAATATTATGGGATATATCTTTACCTCTCTAGAGTTCATCATGAATGTTGTAAATTTCATCTTTTCCACCTGCAAAACCACTGTCCATACTCTTGGATTGATTGAACTGAACAGTCTTTGGTGATGCTGAACTTCATTGGAAGTCTGAGGATTAGGCACACTAAGAGAAATGACTTCATTATCTCAATTTTCATTTCTCTGCAGTTTTGATATTTTATCAGGAGCTGCCTTTGAAAGATTTTGATCATGCTGTGCCTTCCTATCCTCTTTTTCCACATGGGTTTTGATCCCAGCTCTTTTCTCTCTGGCTTTCTGGGCCATTTCTCTTAAGTTTCTCTTTTTCTTTTCCAGTCATCTTTCTCTCTACTTGAGCACACATTTCCACAGCTTCATGAGCCTTCCAATCAGCATGTAGAGGGCTTCTGCCAGTTTGGAAGAATTAGAATTGTCAATGTGAACTGTCTGTTGTCATCTTCCAGGTTGCAATACAAGGAGGAACTTTCCACTCTTGTTCCTTCACAGGCATCGTTTGGCTAGGAGAATGCATGACAGGTGCAGAAGGAGAAGGTGGTCCTTGAACTTGGGAGGCATTATTCGATTCTTCTGCATTTTTACCATTGAAGTAACCCTCTGTTTTGCTCCAGAGTTGAAAGCATCTCCTTGTTGAGAGGGTGTGTGTTGGATAAACTGAGCAGAAACTAGTTTATCAGTAGCTTAAACTGGCATACCTGCAGAAAACTTCATACTGATTTTTCTAAGATCACCCTGGTCTTTTCTATTATTTTTGTAATGGCTTCTTCATTAGGTCTCTGCAGATCTGGGTCATACACATTTATGCCTTCCTTGGGAACCAGGTCAGTGTTCTTGCTTTAAGTGACCTTGCCTTTTGACTGTCCTTGTTGAGCAATCATGCCATATTTATTTTTCTTCAGCATACACCTGAACGGTCAGTGCATTTGACACGTTTTTCTTTTGTCTGATATCCCGTGGATAGTGGGTGACAAGGATTTCTGGAAAAGAACTTCCATCTCCAAGCCCTCTAATAAGCAAGGTATCAAGCCTTTCTGGTACCTGTATGAAGGAGGTTCTCTTCAGGAGGAGACCAGTGAGATCCATCATGATCTTTGGGATCTGGCCTTTGCATCAGCCTCATGCTGGTCCTGAGATAGCTGAGTAGGTGCATGCAAGGAGCTGGTGAGCACTGTCTGCTGCTGCTTTGCAACTGTTTATCTACTAAGCTATGCCACAAAAATGGAAGTTTTTTCAGTTTTTTTCTTTTGTAATGACTGATTTCATTATTGCTAATTAGAGTAGTGTGTATTTAATTTAACTCTATTTTTAGCATGAGGAAAAGCACAGGGATTTTTTTTTTTTTTTTTTTTTTGCATTCTTTTCCTAGTACATTTTTGTTCATTGTTCAATGCTCAGTAACTAAAGGGAGGATTAAGTGTGTAGTAGGCATTCAGTAGGTTTTAACAGAGAGGGAGAGAGGAGAGAAGGGGAGCAGAGATGAGAAAAGAGGAAAGAAGGGAGAAAAGAGAAGAGAAGAGAAGGCAGGAAGGGAGAGGAGGTAGCATGCTGCTGGGTACCTAAAAGATAAAAAGGTTTTGGTAACATTACAGTAAGAAGTTTCACCTATGGAATTGGAGTGTTGTGGAAATGGAATGGTGGAAATTTCATGTTTATTGTAATGTGCTATATTTCATGCACTGTTAGGCACACTATGCCTGTAATTTCATTAGTTCTAAAACCAGCTAACTGAGCTACTTGTTACTGTTTTCATTTTTACAGATGAGAAAATTGTGCTCAGCATGGTTAAGTAATGTACCCAAGATCACACAGCTTAGCCCTGGCTGGTATGGCTCAGCGGATTGAGTGCCAGACTGTGAACCAAAGGGTCACTGGTTTGATTCCCAATCAGGGCGCATGTCTGGGTTGTGGACCAGGTCCCAGTTGGGAATGTGCTAAAGTCAACCACACAGTGATATTTCTTTCCCTCTCTTTCTCCCTCCCTTCCCCTCTCTCTGAAAATAGATAAATAAAATCTTTCAAAAAAGTTTTAAGTAAAAGATCACACAGCTTACACATGGCACACTTAAGATTTAAATATATATATATATATATATATATATATATATATATTATATAACATATAATATACAAGGTATGTGTGATCAATTGGCAAAATTTTAGTAAAATAAACAACATACTACCACAAAAGTGTTATATATTTAAGTCAATTCATTCTTATATGTAAATACATAAACATAGTCATTATTTTTTTAATTATTCAAAAAAGTCTCCATTTGTGCAATAATAGACTCAATTGGACTTCGGAATCTTTAGTGTGCTTTAAGTAACTTTTCTTTATCTATGGACATCATCATGTTTTCAGCCTTAGCTTTAACAGCCTCTTTATTGGAATGAGGTTGTTTATTATCTTTTCTTTCACAAACGCTGCATACATAACAGTCTAAAGGATTTGCATCTGGTGAACTAGGCGGCCAGATTTGCTTTGACTAGAATTCAGGAACATTGACACTGAGACATTCTTGCACCTTTTTGGCATTCTGTGCTGGTGCACGTCTTGTTGGAAGCTAAAATGACGTCCATTTGTGACTTGCTTCATCCATGGTACAACTACTCTCGAAACATCAAGGTAAACATCCTAGATCTTCATTGATGATCTCCTGAATTCTGTGTACAATATCTGGAGTTGTGCAATCCTTGCGTACCTTATGCTCTTCCCTTGTTGGTGTGGCCATATCAGAATCAGCATCATACACCTTCTTCACATTGTCAACTGTAGGTTAAGGGATGTTATTGAAGTCCACAATTTCCTTAGCAGTTCACCCTGCACACAATCCAGAAATTATAGTTGCTCTATCATTATATTCCTTTGACATGATGGTTGCTCTCAGAATTTAACACTTTATGTCTGAAACCATGATGTTAAATCATAACCTTAGAAACATAGTTTTTCAAAATTAATAGAAAGCATGTGAAATAATGAGGTGCAAAGTTATTGCCAGTTGATCGCATGCACAGTGTATATCTGTCTGACATAAGACATTTTTAATAGGTTCCCTCATTTAGCTAACATTTCTTGAGTGATGATGTGTCACTCTTTGCAGATGATCTTATTTTTTCACATATCCTATGATATCACATAAAAGATAAGTACTCTCCAAAGTATTTCTTCAGTCAAAACCATTTTTTCTGGACTTGAGAATTTATACCCAAGTGCCTATTTGACATTCCCACTTGTTGGTCTATACATACTCTAACCTAAGGTATACAAATCAAATTCTTCATTTTAGCTCTAAAATTGTCTTTTCCTGGGTGTCCATTTTTCTTTGCTAATTACACAACTATCCATCTAGTTAATAAAATCAGAAAACTGGGAGCCATCCTCAGTTCTTTTTTTTTTAAACTCTCAAATTCTCCCCTTCTATTATATGAGACTTTGTAAGATTTGCCTCCTGCTTTCATCTCTACTGTCATTCCTATTTTGCTTTCTATCTTCTAGTCATGCAGGTTCTCTGACAGTTTTGAGAACAGATCATACTCTTTCTTATGAAAGATTTTGCTATCACCTTCCTGGAATGTTTCCTCTATCTTTTCATTAGGGGTCAGCTTAAAGGAAACCCCCTCAAGAGAAATTTGGTCTTGACATACCATAACTAAGAAAAAATTAAAGATATCTAAGTAGGTCTTTTCTTATTCTCTTTATCAAAGCTCTTTACTCATTTTCTTCCTAGTACTTGGAACAGTTTAAAATTATTTGTTTGTCTACTTATTAAATATCTGTCTTCATAGACTGTAAGTTCTGTTAGTCATCAGATTTGTCTGCTTGGTTTTTTGCTGCAAACCTATGACCTATCATTGGGCTTGGTACCTAGAAGGTATTTGATAAATACTGACTTAATCAACAAATAAATAATTTTCAGCAGAACCTTTCGAAGCCTATCTGTGTATTCACAATGCTTGCTCTAAGGTGCACAACTGTATCTGTTTACAAGGACATTTTGTGTGTACCAGGATTTAGTCTTTAGCCTCTTCTAGTTCCCACACACTTCTCCAAGGGTTAGAGATTCCTAAATCTAACCCTTTAGCCCAGATATTTCTTCTACTCTTAGGCTATTGCTATGGGAATACTGCAAGTAACTTAAACATACTTTATTAAAAGCCAAACTGTTATTTTCTTTCTGAACTTCTTTTCCTCCTGTATAGTTAAATATAACTATATATATATATATAATGTTGCTCTGAATACAGAGCAACATTAATACAATCCTCAAAATCCACCGAGCTAGCAGTCTGAGTCTTCACTGACTGCTTGCTCCATTCATTTTGTATCTCATCAGTGAAGTCCAGCCAACTTCAGCTCAAATATATCTCTCAGTTTGACTCTTTACCTCACCCTTACTGCCTATGTTTTAGCTCATATCACACTCTGCCTGAGACCTTTGATCTTTTCAATGTCTACAGGATAAATTCTAAATCCTTCCTGTAGTATGCCATGTCATGCCTATTTGGTAAGAATTAGCTCAAATATTATTTGTGAAGCTTGCTAGTCATTCTCTTTTTTTGGGATCTCACACCACATTGTGTACACATTTAATCAAGCACTTATCATTTGAATTATTGGGATTTGTCCACCAAATTTTGGAGTTTTAGAAGACAGAACCTATCACCACCATCTAGCAAGGTGCTCTTTGCATAGTTATAGTTGGTATTAAGTAACTGTTTCCAAAATGAATAATGATCAGAGAGGTCAGATGGGTAACCCAAAGTTTGCGCTGGGAAGGTTTGCATTTAGGTTCTCTGATGCTTTCGCCTCCTGTAGTGTTGGCAAAAAAGGATACTTTGAGGAGGAGGCTTTATACTCTTCTATAATCTATATTTCTTCTCTCTGTCCCAGCGGTTTTCAACCAATGTGTTGAAAGTAGTATACTAGTGTGCTGCAAGAATTTTAAAACATGCAGGGACACTGATTTCTTTTGCCTTAGATTGTCAAATAAAAGAAAAATGACAACAGACAACACAATAATAGCTGCTGTCTGGTGTGGATGCCATCTTGAACCATGAATATATAGGTCATATGATAGAGTTGCATCTTACTGATCATGTCACATAATAAGATTGCATCCGATTTGTTAACTTTTGGTACCAGAAGTCCTAATATACAAGTATAGGCACTTGACTTGCTTTGAAGCATGAAAGATTAGGCAATTACTATTATTATTATTGTTTTGTAAATCAATCAAAATTATACCTGTTTTTCCATCAGATCGATAAAAAATATAACATTTTTTGGTGTGCCACAGAATTTTGGTTTATGTGTGCCATGAGGTGAAAAAGGTTGAAAGTTGTTTCTTTTTTCTATAAAACAATCCCAAATTAATTTATAATCTAAAGAAAAATAATGTTCCTGGTAAGTAAACAAACCAGGATAAACCCTACCTTCCAATCAATTCACTTACATTCTTTTGTACAATGCCATTCTGTACTTCCTTATTTAGGTTCATTATGTAGACTTATAGTTAATTTAAATACGCAGATTAGCACAATGCATTTAAGACTGATGAAAAACTGTCTTTGATATAGTATTTCATACATTTTGGGGACAGCCATCAGATATAAGATTACTTTGACTTAAAAGAACAGGTTAATGAGATGAACTCTATCAACTTTTAACAAGACTGAGATAATTTGTATCACTTGCATTTTCCTATATATGTTCATTTGATTTAATAACTCATTAGAAACTCCAGCATAGATCGGTAGACTAAAATGGAAATAAACTATTTCAAAACACTAGGGAGTTTTTGTGTTAGATTGGTTATTAACTTTGATCATAGGATATTCTTGCAAATTAAATGTCATCTCCCATGGGATTTTATGAATGTTTGGTGAGTATTTTCATAGTATAAGCAGGGTTAGAAAACTGGCCAATGGGCCAAATACAGCCTACTGTCTATTTTTGTACAGCTGCAAACAAAGAATAGTTTTTTCGTTTTTTAGTGGTTTAAAAAAATCTGAGGAAGGATGACATCTTGTAACACAGGAAAATTATATGAAATTCAAATTTCAGTGCCCATAAATGAAGTTTTATTGAGACACAGCCATGCCCATTTGTTTGTGTTGTGCATAGCTGCTTTTGTGCTCCCCTGCGCAGTTGAGCAGCCACAAAGACTAAACTATTTTCTCTTTTGACCTTTACAGATCATGTGTGCCTACCCCTGGCCTAAAATATTGTAGCAGAGACTGTCCATATCCTTGCAGGTCCCACCCCTGTAGTGGAAAAGTTTTGCCACTAATCTGCAGACTTTCTCTGGTCTGAGCACCCTTACGTGTCAGAAGCATCCATGAATCAACACTTTCAGGGAGCAGACTTTCATGATGACAGTGAGTAAATTCCCTAGCTCCCTTGTTCCACGCTTGGGCATATTCTACCAATTATGAAGAGTCCTCCTCGGGTATCAAGTCTGGTTGGCCATGTGTCAACTGCCTTGATAAAGCCCCCTTCCCTGACTTCGCACTCCACTCACCACGGTGTTTCCTGAGATCTCCTCCAAAATCAACGACTGTACTAGAATCTTTGTCACAAAGTATGCTTCTGTGGGAAATCCAAATGAAGACAAATGTGAATTATTCATGTGTGTATATTATTTAGGGTGTCATTTTGAAGTATAATCTATTTAGGTGTGATTAAAAATTTATAACCAAACACTTAGGTCATTTTTTTCTTACTACTATAGAAGGACAGGTTTTATTAATTGATAGTTTTTTCTGTATGACATTTATCAGCCAAATTTATACAGAAAGATGCAGTTTGATAATGCACTCATATATTTTAACATAAATGCCTATTTCAGGAGAGTAATTCTTGAAGTACTGAATTAATCTTTCATATTGCAAAATCTTTTATCTTTTGTGAAGTTTTAATTTTCTTTTATACTAATATATTTTTGCTACCACTTCAGAAAACATATGCTACAATTTTATTTTGCATTAATAATAGATGGAAGCAACCTCAATATAGGGGTACCCAAGATAATTTTTTCTATATGATAATTAGATATTTCTTTTGTATATTTCTTGTATTTTTTCCCAAGAGGCTAGTTAAAATTAGTAAATAGTGTCAGACTTAAGCCTCTGCCATTTATCTTTTGTTCAAGATTTTATAGGTGGCTGTACTCTGAATAGATCTTTAATATTATTAAGTTATATCACTTTTTTAAATATGCTTAATGAATGTATTACTTGCTACTTCTAAATGTGACAGGGATAGAACTGATATTTAAGAAATTTAATTGAAAGAAACTGGAGGAATAAAACATTTTATTTGTTTTGACCACATGAATGTTTTATTCTTTTTTTTTTTTTTAAGATTTTATTTCATTATTTTAAGAAGGAGAAGGGAGAGAGGCAGAGAGGGAGAGAGACATCAATGTATGGTTGCTTTTCACCTGCCTCCAGCCACAGACCTGACTGGAGACCTGGTTTGCAACCTTGTTATGTGCCCTGCTGGGGAATCGAACCTGCGACCTTTGGGTTCGCAGGCCGGCACCTTATCCACTGTGCTACTAGCCAGGGCTTCTGAATGTTTTACTCTTTATCAAATATATTACTTCATATTACTTTGAAATTTCTTGACTTTTTACCTGTGTGTGTGTCTGTTATGGGAATGCAGTTTATGGTTTAAAGATTTTTGGATTCAAATGATTACATGAAAAAAAATTGAATTATTATGTTTAAAATACTACTACTTGTGTAAAAAGGACACACATATATTTATATATGCCAAGCACGTATTTAGAACAATACACAAGAAGCTGGTAGCAGTACCTTTCTTTGAGGATGGGGGTGGGAGACTAGGATTAGAGGTGAGAAGGAAATGTACTTTTCGCTATACACTCTTCTACACCGTTGTGGGTTTTTTGACCATTTATGTGACTAACTTAAAAGGAAGTTAAACAAGAGAAAGAGGGAGAAAGAAAGAAGACTGCTGGCATTAGAGGTGCCCAGGTTTGGGTATCCATTAAGCCACTTATTAACTATGATTACATTTACATTACTTAATTGCTGTTATCATCTGTTAAGTGCAGATTATAGTGTTTATTTTAAAATCATAATAAAATACAATTATAATACATGTATAACAGCTCATAGTTAATCTCCAATAAATGGTAATATGATTGTATACAATTATTATTTAAATAATCTTTTGTGCTGACTTCTACAGAGGGTAGATTCTTTCTTTACCCACTCAGTGACTGACAGCCACAATAATTGGCCTTGGAAATCACATTGCATCACCTCTGCCATACTCCGATGGTCAAAGCAGTTGCAAGATTCAAGGGTGGGATGTAGACTGTACCTCTCAATGGGAGGGATATAAGGACTGTACAGTGATCTTCACCTTACCACAGTTTGCCTTCTAGTTGCAGATTATTTACATCCCTTCCACTTGCAAAATATATGCACTCACCTTACCACAGTTTGCCTTCTAGTTGCAGATTATTTACATCCCTTCCACTTGCAAAATATATGCACTCCCTTCCAAGGTCCGACAAAATGTCATTCTACGACAGATGGCATCAGTTCAAAATCCAGCAGTTCTTCATCTAAATCAGGTGAGATGTGACTGAGTCTCCTCATGTCTGGTTGCTTGGGCACAGCTCCTTGAGTTTAGATTCAGTTGCTCTGAAGTCCTGCATATTCGAGATTGGTTGTCTGTCCTCTTCCTCCTGTCAGTCCTCCCTGACCCCACTCTCACACTGTCCCTGCCTGGTACAGAGGTAGGATCATCCCAGTAGATATTCCCATTAAAAAGGCGAACAGAAGGCTTAATCACTTAATGATTACCTGGCAGGAGGGGTTTTGCAGATGTGATTAAGGTTAAGTACTTGAGATGAAGATTATTCTGGAATGCCAGGTGGGCCCATGTAGTTATCTCAGTTCTTAAAAGTGGGAGAGGGCAGATGAGTGAATCAGAGAGAGGTTGCAGCTGGTTTTGAAGATGGAGAAAGAGGTCATGAGGCTAGAAAATGTGATAATTTCTAGAAGCTGGAGACAGCCCCTACTTACATTCAACAAGAAAATGGGGAACTCATTCCTAGACTCTCAAGGTACTGAATTCTGCTAACAACCCACAATAAGGAAACCAATTCTCTTAAAACTTCCAGAAAGCCCTGCCTAACATTGGTTTTATTTTGGTGAAGCTTGTACTGCATTTCTGATTTAGAGAACTGGAAGGTCATAAATTTGTGTTGTTTTAATCCACCAAATTTGTGGTAAATATTTATGGCAGCAGCAGAAAATGAGCACCCAACTGCTATTAACTTCTGAAACCTAGCCTTCTGCAGGTTGCCAGTTCTTTGATTATGTCTGTGCTCTTGGCTCTGCCCTGTGGGATCTTTGGATCTGCATTCTGTGTCATCCTTCCTTTCCATGGTTTATGGGATCACTGGGCAGACTCAACCTGCTTTCTGTCCTCTGTGGAATATTGGTAGCACCCGGGTCTCTTTACTCCTTACCCCAGTTAGTCTGAATCTTGGCACTTTTGTTAATACAATTCTCTTAAAAGTTTTGTGAGCTTTCTGTGAATTTCGTTGGGATTTGCTCCATGAGCTAAAAGTTACACCCACAAATTTCTTCAACACAAGTTCCTCTCAAGCTTGGCTGACATCAAAACCCATACTATTTATAGAAGCCTGTCTGCCTAGTGGGGAGGGTCAGTTTTCCTGAAGTATTAACCTAAGTTCTCTGTAGCCACATCTCTAAAGTAATCCTTACCCTGAGTCATCTTCTTACTTTGAGGACCTTTTGCCATCTGGAGAGTCTGGGAATGACTTTGGTGCTCTGTATAGCTTTTCCCTTGGAATTAAATCATAGCAAATGTTCTTAAATGTATTTTTGTCTGTTCTTGCCAGCTATTTGTGAATACGCTGTCAAGTAATTGTTCTCAACTTTTAACACATATCAGAATCACTTGGGACCCTTAAATGTACTGATGCCTGGATCTTTATGCAGAAATTCTAATTAATTTGTCTGGAGTGTAGTCTGGACATTAGGAGTTGAAAAGCTCCCCAGATGCTTCTAATATGCCTCTAAGATTGAGAATAGCTGGCTTTAAGTAAAGTTTGACTAGTGCTTGTAATCAAAAGGAGTTTTAAAACATATTTATTTTGTATTAAACTTATAAACATTTTTCCTAAGTTTCCTAAAAAAACCAAATAAGTAATAAAGAGGTATTTTTAGGTCTCCATATTTTAATAAATTATTAAATACAGAGTAAAAAGCCCACATTGATTTTTAATTTTATGAAATCATTGTAACACAGGTCAGAAATTTCATAGCCATCCTAAGAATAGTGTAAATAGATGCTTTCAATGAACTCGATGGAAATATTGTTTCTATGTTGTGATTTTAAAATTAGTTTCTATACAAGGCATTTTGGGAACCACTATCAGTTCTTCAGTAAACTGTTTCATTTATGGTAGAACACATTACATTTTATAAGGATGAAATAACATGAATGGTAGGTCACCCCCCTCCAGCCTGCAAGTGAATGCATCCAGCTGCCTGTATTGCGAAGTGTAGCTTTAAATACAGGATATTCTGGATCATTACAGGCACTCTTTGTGAACAATGTTTTTAACATTGATTTTGGTTTGGCTTAAAAGGAATGCTTTTTTGTTTTTGTTTTGGCAGCTTAGTTTGAATTTACTTATTGAAAGTATGAGCTGATGTTTTATTGATATTTCTGAACAACATAATTTGGCCAGAACAGCTATCTAAAAAGTCCTGGGGACAGCCAAATTACAAGAAATCATGGCGCTGCTGAGGGGGAAATTATTGGAAAACTCAAGTGATTTACTTCACTGAACATGTACTTAAGAAGTGGTGGACACTTGGGCTGCATATAAATCTTGGCTATTGTAAATAACACTGCAATAAACATAGGGGTGTTTATATTCTTTCAAATTAATGTTTTGGTTTTTTTTTCAGATAGATTTCCAGAAGTGGAATTGCTGGGCCATAAGGCAGTTTCATTTTTAATTTGTTGAAGTAACTTTGTACTGCTTTCCACAGTGGCTGCACCCATCTTGCATTCCCACCAACAGCGCACCATGGTTCCCTTTTCTCCACATCCTCACCAGTACTTGGAGTTTCTTGATTTGTTGATGATGGCCATTCTGACAGGTGTGAGGTGGTTCCTCATTGTGGTTTTAATTTTCACTTCTCTGATGATTAATGATGTTGAGCATCTTTTCATATGTTTAGTGGTCATCTGTATGTCCTCTTTCGAGAAGTGTCTACTCAAGTCCTTTGCCCATTTTTTACTTGGATTATTTGATTGGATAAAACATCTATGGTACATTTACACAATGGAATCCTACTTGGAGAAGAAAATTTTGTCCTTGCAATATCATGGGTGGACCCAAAGAACATTATGCTAAATTAAATAGGACAATTAGAGAAAGACAAATATATGATTTCACTTGTATATGGAATCTAATGAACAAACTGAACTAATAAGTAAAACAGAGACAGACTCGTAGGTAGAGAGCAGGCTGATCCCTCTGGGGGTGGGTGGGGGTGGAGGGGTAGAGCAAAAAAAAAAAAAAGAAAAAAGAGAAGGACTCACGGACTCAGACATAGTGTGGTAATTGTGGGGGAGGGTATTGGGTTAAGGTGGAAGGGATAAATGGTAATAGAAAAATACAATAAAAAATAAAAATATACACATCTTGAACAGATGCTAAACAAATAAAAGTGGGTATAGATTTGGCTGATACTTGAAATGCTTCAGTATCTTGAGATTTGGTTACAGAGATTGTGATAAAAAGAACAAGGTCTCTGAGGTTAGTTCTATGTTTAATTCTATGTTTAACATGTGGTTCACCACCAAAGCGACTGTCCTCTGTAGGAACTGCTTCCTACAGTGACAGCTGGATTTGAAGGTGCAAGACCAGGGGCATATTGTGATGTGAACATGTTCTTGGCACTGAAAGGATGCAGACAGTGGAGAGAAACAAGGTTCAAAATGTATCGAACCAGAAACTAGTCATGTATGCAAGAAACTTCATGAGAGACTTTGTCAAATTTAAAAAGATTCTAAAAATTTACTTGACATGTAGCAGGTGTTGTGAAATTAAGGGAAACTTTTAGACTCTTGGTTTTTATCAATAATAAAAACCTAGACTCTTCTAACCATGCTAGAAGAAAGACTGAATTGTTTTTCTAGTCTATTTGAAGTATATGACCTAATTGCCATTTGAAGAGGTGGTCAAGGAGTATACAGGTGAAAAAAGTAGAAAACAGTGTTAAAAGTTCTGTCAGATATGCCAGTGCTTTTAAAAATGAGCAGTTCATTGTTCTTTTCTAATTCTAAATAACAACTTTTGTGACAATATCAAAAATTTATCTTTTCATGCCACACAAGCATAGATCTGCCCCTGCTATTCTCACTGTTCACCTTACTGCCCAGCCTTTTCTGTATCCCCTTACAGACCATGACTTACTTCTGGTTACACTATCTCATTCCTTCCCTCTTGTCTTAAATCTGATTGTAGTGATGACTGGGTTACATTAGAACTAAATGTCTGGCCACTTACTGCTTGGAGTTTTCATCCCTAGCACATGACCCCTTACCATGTTAAAGGCTATTCATGTGTTCAGTTACCATGGAAACTATAGGTATTATAAGAGGGTTGATTTGGAGAGACCAGGACTTAAACTGCTCTTGTGGTTACTGGCATGGGGGTTTGGGACAATGTTAGCTTTTACATAAAGGGGAGAAAGCACCACGGAAGCTTTTGGCATCTTGTAAGTCACAACTATTTCTTCTTCCTCTGCTTGTCTTTATTTCAGGGCTAATTTGTTGAACTGGATTGATTGATCCAGAACATTGAAACAGAAACATTCAGAAACTGAGAGGAAGGGGAAAGGGGGATGTGATGTGTTCTTGGCACTGGGAGTATGTGGCCAGCAGAGACAAGCAGCAGATATGGGAGAAAGGTAGGGAAGGTAGGAAGGTAGGAGGTGTAGGAGGTGGAGCAAAGGAAAAATTTTAATTTGTACATTTGTAGTTGGGCAAAATAAGTAGGTATTAGCACTGAGATTAGTAACAGGGGCACCTGCAAACTTCCTTAGGCAAAGGACATGATGCTAAAGCTTTTCTGATGATTCTGTTAGTTAACCTTCCTTACAAGATGGTTTATTCAATACTTCACTAGAATGTGGAAAGTTCTCCCTAATACTAATTAAGTAGCATGCTGGCAGTGTGAATAATGCTGGCTTCATGAGCGATTAAATCAGTTTAGATTGTAGCTTATAATGCTTTTAAAAACTCTTGTAGTGGTTCTTTGGGTAGAGAAAAGCAGAAATAGAAGCCACAAGTAAAAGTCTCCCAGATATATAAAAAAAGTTAGTGAAATTTAATTTCTCATATTGAAGGAGGATGGAAAAGTAAGTGAAAGATGTGTTCATGTTTTAAAGTTTAAACAGAAAGTGAAATCAGCCAGCCAGAGAAAGACAAGTACTATATAACTTCACGTATATGTCGAATCTAGTGAACAAAATAAACCAACAAATTAAATAAAAACAGACTCATAGATAGAGAAAACAGATTGACACCTGTTAGAGGGGAGGAGAGTTGGGGGGTTAGGTGAAAAAGATGAAGGAATTAAGCAAAGAAAAACGACTCCAACACACAGACAAAAACTTCCTAGACATAGACAACAGTATTATGGTGATTACCACATGGAAATGGGAGGGGCACGAGGTAGGAGAGAGTAAAGGGGGTAAATGGTGATGGCAGGAGACTTGCCTTGGGGTGGTGGACACACAATATAATATACAGATGATGTATTGTAGAATTGTATACCTGAAAACATAATTTTATTACCAATGTCATCCCAATAAATTCAATAAAATTAAAAATATTTAAGCTGAAAAATATTATGTTAATTCAGAGATTCAATTTTATCTGGTTCTAAGCAATTTTTAAATTGTGAATGATATAGGATTAAGATAACATATTAAAACATTTTAAGTACATTTTATTGATTATGCTATTACAGTTGTCCCAATGCTTTCCTCTTTATACCTCTCTGCCTGATACTTTCCTTCCTTCCAGCAATAACCCCTGTCATTGGTTAGTGTCCATGGGTCATGCGTGTAAATTCTTCGGTTTCTCCACTTACTTTACTATTCATGAAGTCCCCCTGTCTATTTTATACCTACTAGTTACACTTCTTGGTCCCTGCACCTTTTCTCCCATTCTCCCTGTTCCTGCTGATGACCTTCCATATGGTCTCCATTATCTGTGATTTTGTTCCTGTTCTGGTTGGTTGTTTAGTTTGTTTTTTAGATCATTTCTTGATAGTTGTGGGTTTGCTATCATTTTATTGTTCATAGTTTTGATCTCCTTCTTTTTCTTATAAGTCACTTTAACATTTCATATAATAAGGGCTTGGTGATGATGCTTTACCCTATCTGGGAAGCACTTTATCTGCCCTTGCATTCTAAATGATAATTTGGCTGGATAGAGTAATCTAGGTTGTAGGTCCTTCCTTTTTCATCATGTTGAATACTTCTTGTCAGTTCCTTTTTGCCTGCAAAATTTCTGTTGAGAAATCAGCTGATAGTCCTATGGGAACTCCTTTGTAGGTAAATCTCTTCTTTTGCTGCTTTTAAGATTGTCTTTATCTTTAATGTTTGGCATATTAATTATGATGTATCTTGGTGTGGTTCTCTTTGGTTCTAGCTTTTGGGAGTCTATGTGCTTCCTGGACTTGTATGTCTATTTCCTTCACCAAATTTGGGAAGTTTTCCTTCATTATTGTTTAATGTAAGTTTTCAATTTCTCGCTCTTCCTCTTCTCCTTCTGGCACCCCTATGATTTGAACGTTGGCATGTTTAAAGTTGTCCCAGAGGTTCCTGAGCCTCTCCTCGTTCTTTTTTTTTTCTTCCAATTCTTGTTTTTTCTTTCTATACTGGTTGACTATTTATTTCTTCCTTATGCTCCAACACATTGATTTGACCCCTGGCTTCCTTCCCTTCACTATTGGTTTCATGTGGATTTTTCTTCATTTTACTTGGTGTAGCCTTCACTTCTTCCCTTATGCATTTGCCATGCTCAATCATTTCTCTGAGCATCATTATCACCCATGTTTTGAACTCAGCATCTGTTAGGTTGGCCATCCCCTCCCCACTTAGTTCTCCCACTGGAGCCTTGATCTGTTTCCTTTTTTGGGCCCTACTTCTCTTTCTCCTTAAATTTACAGTGTTTCCTGTGTTTACCTTGGTGTATTATGTAAAACTTTTGCACCTGTCATGTTGTAAGGGTTGGAGCATTAGGTGTTTGTCAATGCTGGGCAATTGATTTCACCATCTTGTGGCATTGCATGTGGAGGAGGGGGCTGAGAGGAAACAATGCCTGTCTGAGGCCATGGAAATGATAAGGGGCAGAGTCAAGATTCAGACACTGGCAGCTTGGTACCGGACAGAGCCTTTTAACTCCTATCTATACTGTTTTGTAAATCAGCCAGAACTGGTTTCAGTTGCTTGCGGTTATGAACTTGAATAATAAAACTGGTGAGCAAAGTCTCAAATTATACAGTTTCATGGATGTTACCAATGAATGGGAGAAATAGACATAATTGAAATAATGCCATTAATGAATGCATATTTACAAATGTAGGTAAGTGCAGTAATGATCACTGTCCTTTAGAGTTCATTATACGCATAGCTGATCTAGACTGAAGGTCATGGAAAATTTCCCTGAGAAAGTGATACTTTAACAGAGGTCAGAGCATGTTACCAGATCAAGACTATGTGGGCCTGTGGAGCACTGCAAGTAGGCCTTCCAGCACAAGCTGCGTGTGCTGAGGCCCTGAGGCAGGAGGCAAGGTGGCCTGTAACTCCAGCATGGAGAGCCAGAGGGGAGCCCCACTGCTAGTGAGGTAGGTGAAGTTCAAGGTAGGCAGCTGGCTAAATTATGCAGTGCTTTGTAGACCACCTCAAGTACTTGTGAGGCTTTGCCTCTCTCTGGTTCTAGATAACACTGAAGAGTCTTCACTTGCTGATACCAAGCAAGAAAATGAAACAGAGCTATGTGAATGAAGGACTATGTTTTCTCATGGAGCAGGACTCATAATGGCAGGGTCCAGGATTCCTTGCATGTTGCCTGAAAGGTATTCCTGGGGCATTTTCCCCACCTCAAGACATTTCTGAGAAGAGATTAGGGTTCACTGATGAGCACTGGAGCACCATGAGCCTGGCTTCTGTTCATCATTAGGTCCAGAACTGTTACAGAATTTTCCTCAGACCTCACATCTGTAAACTGCAGGGTGTGTGATACCTTGTATTTGGAGTCCTGGAGTGACTGATAGCCATCTCAATATCTATAGCGAAGTTAGCAAATAGACTCAGTCTCTTCTCTCTGCAGCCTTCATAGGCCCAGACTTCAATGAACCTTGACAATGTAGGGGTGCAGAATCATTTTACAGAGGACAGGTTAGCTTGGCCAGTGTTGCAGAAGTAGTGAATGGAAAAGTCAA
This sequence comes from Noctilio leporinus, assembly GCA_004026585.1. Lineage (NCBI taxonomy): Eukaryota > Metazoa > Chordata > Mammalia > Chiroptera > Noctilionidae > Noctilio > Noctilio leporinus. The sequence continues at coordinate 322,475 of PVIW01001069.1, read as the reverse complement.
GGCTAATGCTCAGTTTCTGACCTCCAACCTATTTGAAGCATATCTTGACATCATATTTCTAAAGCAGGTTGATAAAAACCATTGTTTAAATGGTTTAATTTGATAGCACTGGTAAATATATTTCTCTTTGATAGAAAATAAATGTAGACATCTATCCAAGAAACACACAGTTGAATTTTTCCTAGATACTATGTGTGCATTTTTGGTACATTTAAAAATCAGTAACAGAAGGCCTATGATAATTTTTAAAATATTTCATAATTTTACATCTGACTAATCTTTTATAACACCCAAATGTATGGGCATGAGTTTGTGCTGAGAGGAAAACTTTCATGAATCTATGAACTCAGTAGAATCATAAGGCATTTGGAAAATAAATTAATATTCTGAAGTGTATTAATTAACATTTTTGACTGCTCTGACCAGTTATGATCCTCAGAGATATATACCCCAATTTTGGATCCAATTAAAATGGTATTCACTAGTAAATTAACCCATGTACATTCAAATCTTGATATGAAATGACATAGTCTCAAGACACCAATTAATTAATCAAACATGTAAAAATATGTCAAGAATATTATGAATCCATCTATTCTGATGTTATATTTCAAATGTTTTTAAGTCCCTTACATGTTTGGAAGTATTATATACTACATCAATTCTTTTTCACTTCATTTAAAAGATAACACTGGAAAAATATTTCACCATATGCTTGTTTTAGATGCAGTGAAAAATGTTCTTTTCAAAGCAGATGGTGATATAATTAGGTGTCTGAATATGGCAAGGTTGGAAAGAGGACTGTTTGAACTGAACTGAAACAATTGCTTCTCTGAGGCCCCACCCCTCCATATCAGTATCATCTCTGGATTACCATTGTTCTAATAAAGAAAAATCTTAAGCATTTGAGTATGAGAAACATCTGCTGTCTGTCACATACCATCACTATGGCTGGAGAGAATCCCAGGTCTGTTTCTCCTCCCCTTTCACTGTGTCAACCTATGTGACTCATGTTCCCAGCCTCCCACTGAGTTTTGACATCACTGCGGCATCCTTGACATTTGTATCCTGTTCTGTGTCTGGAAGTCTGCTTTTCTTTATGGCTTAGTTACCTTTCTTTCTGCCACCTCATGGGTTATTTTCTGCTAATGATGAGTCACTTTGCAATTCTTCCTCTAATAAAAGGGGTTGTTTTAACATATTTCTTCCTGTTTTGGTGTACTCAATCTCTGAAGGAAAGAAAAAATTTAAAAATAAATTCCATGTGATTTAACAACAGAACATTGGTTATTTGTTGTGAGAAATTTAAATTTTAAAATTCATGTCTTAAAATCTGGAAAACAAAACATCATTGTTTCAGGTGGTTTTGTGACATGAACTTATATACTGTTTTTAATAACTAATTAAAATGTATAAATATTTACCAGTATATTAAGGGTAGTAGATGTCATTGCATTTTAGACAACTTCATGAGTATGTTTGAGTAATGAAGCTTTTGTTTTAGGACACTAGTATCTTATATTCCATTGATAATCAGAGTCTGGATTTTTAATTTAATTTTAATTTTTTCTTTAAAGTGCCTGACTAGAATGAATAATATGTATTTATCTTAGGCATATGTTGTTTTCCACCAAATTCATTGCTGATATGGTAAATTTCACTATTTTTAAGTTTATTTTTGTATCATTTATAGTGAGTGTTCATGGTTTTGGTTAGCAACTAAAACTGTCAGCAAACAAATGTGGATTGTATAGCAATATGCATAGAAGATAAGTGCTATTGAGAGTGATGACTCTTTTTATTTATTTATTTATTTTTTTATTGTTGTTGTATTACATCCATCCCCTTTTTGCTCCCTCTTTTTATTTTTAAAAATTTATTTTTCCATTACCAATTAGTATCCCCCCCCCCCCCTTTAAGAAGATTTTATTTATTCTTTTTAGAGAGAGGGGTAGGGAGAGAGGGAGAGAGGGAGAGAAAGGCATCAATGTATGGTTGCCTTTCATCTGCTTCTAGCTATGGACCTGACTGGACACCTGGCTTGGAACCTGGTTACGTGCCCTGACTGGGAATCAAAGCAATGACCTTTGGGTTTGTAGGCCAATACCTTATCCACTGTGCCACCAGCCAGGGCTTTAGTTCCCCTTCTTAAAAGTACATTTTATTGATTATGCTGTTACAGTTATCCCAATTTTTTCTCCTTTGCTCACCTCTGCCTGGTATTCCCTTTCCTCCAGCAACCCCGCTCTTAGTTCATGTCCATGGGTCATGAATATCAATTCTTTGGCTTCTCCATTTCTTTTACTGTTCTTAACATCTGTCAGTCTATCTTGTACCTACTAATTATGCTTCTTAATCCTTGTACCTTTTCCACTATTCTCCTCCTTTGTCATCCCTGCTGATAACCCTCCATACGATCTCCATGTCTATGAAGATACATTCCTGTTCTAGTTAGCTTAGTTTGTTTTTGTTTTTGATGTTTAGATTCAGTTGTTGATAGTTGTGAATTTGTTGTCATTTTACTGTTCATAGTTTGATCTTTTTCTAAATTAATTTTTTAAAATATATTTTATTTATTTTGCTATTATGGTTGTTCCATTTTTTTCCCCTTTGATCCCCTCCACCCAATACCCCCATTCCCTCTGGCAATGCCCCCTTAGTTCATGTCCATGTGTCATGCATATAAGTTCTTCGGCTTCTCCATTTCCTTTATTCTTCTTAGCATTCCCCTGTCTATTCTGTAACCACCAATGTGTGCTTCTTATTTTTTTCTTTCACATCCAGAGAACTCACTATTTAATTACTGCCTTCTAACTGTCAGCCTCTCAAATCATATTAATACAGTTTTCATTATTTCAAAATGCTTATGTTAATTCATTTGTTTAAAGTATTATTTTTTAAGGTAATATCAATTGCAATATTACCAAACACATGCACAAATATATTTACACACATACATATTTTTACACATATTGAAAGTACATATTGCATTCTGAAGAGTTAATACAGATAATTTAAAATATTCCAATAGCTTATATAATTATTACATGTTAAATGATAGTATTTTGATCCCTGGCTGGTGGCACAGTGGATAAGGTGCCGGCCTGCAAACCTAAAGGTTGCTGGTTTGATTCCCGGCCAGGGCCCATAACCAGGTTGCAAGCCAGGTCTCCAGCCAAGTCTGTAGCTGGAGACAGGTGAAAAAGGCAACCATACACTGATGTCTCTCTCCCTCTCTGCCTCTCTCCCATCCCCTCTCTCTAAAGTTAATAAAATAAAATATTTAAAAGAAATGATAGTATTTTAGATATATTATAGTAAATTAAGCACTTTTTTTTCTTTAATGCTTATTTTACTCTGGAATGCTATTTTTGTGAAATATATCACAGAAATAGTGTATTGCAGAACACACTTTTGTGAAAGCTGTCCTAGAGACAGTGCCAACACCACAGTAAAAAAATGAATTTTGTTTCTGAGTCAGATCCCGCTCCCTCCAATAATAAAACTCAACTTTATTTTAAGATACTGGAACTACAACTTATTCTTTTTGAAGTTTTCCCTCTTAAATAGTAGATTTATTCATTTATTTATTTATTTGGCCATTCACAGGTCTTACGTTTTTTAATACCCTCTGTTTTTTTTTCCTCTAAATGTGTTTTTTTATTTTTATTTTTTAAAGATTTTATTTATTATTTTTAGAGAGAGGCAGAGAGGGAGAGAGACATCAATGTATGGTTGCTTTTCACCTGCCTCCAGCTAAAGACCTGGCTGGAGACCTGGCTTGCAACCTGGTTTTGTGTGCCCTGACTAGGAATCCAACCAGCCACCTTTGGGTTTGTAGGCCAGCGCCTTATCCACTGTGCCACCAGCCAGGGCTAAACCTGTTTTAAAAGTTGGAGCCTTCAGAAATAATGGCACTTGTAGTGCTCAGCTGGTCCCCACAGAGTAGCAATTATGGTATCTACTAATTTGAGATAAAAAATAGGAAACCCTAGGATTTAAATAATTTTGTAGAATAGTATTCTAGCTATTTTTTTTAACTTGTGGTTGACTTCCTATGTAGTCTTAAACTAACCACTGAACTATTTTAAGAGTCTGTTGAGGTAGAGATTAGGTATGTTCACACTTTAATGATAAAGTTTACGATAGCATTAATACCTTTTCTCAAGGATCTCCAGTTTGGGGGTCTTCATAACTAGAAATGTGTATTTCCACTCTCTATTTGAAAGGAATCTCATCTAATATACATGTTAATATGAAAATATATATATTGCCTAGGTATATGAATATATAGTTAGTAGTTTGCAACTTCTATTCCAAATTGGTCTTCATTCTCAGCATCTTTTCTAAGCTAATGATTGACTAACTTCTCAACACACCAACTACCAGTTGGTTGCTATTTAAAACATAAATTGCTAACAAAATGTATATATTATACACCCACAAACAAGCACATATTTTGTGACAGTGAATAAGAAAGATAGCATGTATTCTGTATAATATACATCCATATTTTCTTACTTTTTTCTTTTCCTTAACTGCATTCAATTTTTCTAAATTGTTTGCCCATCTTATAAAATAATTCCAATCTAAGAAAACTACAGTAATGTATATACAAATAAAATACAAAATTGTACCTTATTTAGTAAAATTTCTTTATAACAAGATTATTTTAAAGCATTCATAAGTTGAAGTTGGTTCTTTTCCATTCAGCTACTTTACATCTTTTGATTGGTGCAGTTAATCCATTTACCTCTAAGGTTTACTATTGATAGGTACTTATTAATTATCTATTTTTCCCTTTGGACCCGTGTTCCTCTCTGTCTCTTCTTCTTCATCTTCTTAAAGCAGACTTTTTTTTTTTTTTTTTAATTTTATTGTTGTATTACATCCATCCCCTTTTTTAAAGCAGACTCTTTAGCATCTCTTGCAATGCTGGTTTGGTGGAGATGTATTTTTTTAGCTTTCTTGTGTCTGGGAAACTCCTTATTTCACCTTCCATTTTGAATGAGAGCCTTGCTGGATAGAGTAGTCTTGGTTGCAGGCCTTTGTGTTTCATTGCTTGGAATATTTTTCCATTCCCTTCTGGCTTGTAGTGTTTCTGTTAAGAAATTAGCTGATAACCTTATTAGGGCCCCCTTGTATATTATTAGCTGTTTCTCTCTTTTAGGAGTCTCTCTTTGTCTTTGAAATTTACCATTTTCATTATGATGTGTCTTGGAGTGAGCCTATTTGGGTTCATCTTCTTTGGGACCCTCTGTGCTTCCTATACTTGTGTGACTGTTTCTCTCTTCAAGTTAGGGAAGTTTTTTGTCATTACTTTTTCAAACAGGTTTTCTATCTCTTGCTCCTCTTCTTCTGGTATCCCTATCATGTGGATATTATTACATTTCATGTTGTCCTGCAGCTCTCTTAAAACCTCTTCATTCTTTTTCAGTCTTTTTTTGTTTTGTTTTGTTGCACTGTCTGGGAATTGTTGTCAACTTTGACCTCCAACTCGCTGATCAGATCCTTTGCTTTCTCTAGCCTGCCTTGGATTCCTTCTACTATGATCTTCAATTTAGAAATTGGATTCTTCATTTCCTTCTGGTTCTTTTTTTTTTTTTTTTTTTAAAGATGTTATTTATTATTTCCAGAGAGAGGGGAAGGGAGAGGCAAAGAAGGAAGAGACATCAATGTATGATTGCCTTTCACCTGCCTTCAGCTACAGACCTGGCTGGAGACCAGCTTGCAACCTGGTTGTGTACCCTGGCTGGGGAATCGAACCAGCAATCTTTGGGTGGCCTTATCCATTGTGCCACCAGCCAGGGCTACCTCCTGATTCTTATTGATGGTTTCTGTCCTTTTTAATGCTGGTGTAGTTCTCAGTAAGTTTCTTGTAGCTTCCCTGGAGTTCTTCATAGTTCCCTTGGAGTTGCTTGTAGTTTTCTTTGAACTCACTGAGCTCAATGATCTTCTCTATCACCATTATTTTGAATTCCATGTCTGATAGTGTGCTTGCCTCTATTTCATTTTGCCCTCTTTCTGGGGACTCTTTTTTCCTTGCAATGGGGGTTTGTTTCTTTTCCAACCCATTTTAGGTGACTCTTGTTTGTTTCTGCTTCTTGGATTGGTCTGCTTTGACTTATTTCCTTCATGGTGTCACCTTCTGTGGCCCTTGGTGACGTCAGCTCCTGTCCCATTCTGGGCCTAGTCAGCCACTTGGAGACTACCAGAGACCCACTGCCTTTGTCTCCTTTAGTTAATCCAATCATTTTGTGATTAGTGCGCAGTTTTAGGTGCTTCTGGGCAGGGCAGTTTAATTCAATTGTTAATCCAATCAATCTATGATCTGAGGTCAAATTTAGGCAATGCTGGGTGGGGCGGATTAATCCCTATGGGTGGGGCTATGGCTTCCTCTCAGGCTACTGCCCTTTGGAGAAGATTGGTCTGCTGGCTGAATGGGGGATGCCTTTGCACTGGTACACATGGGGCTGCTCCCTCAACTCTCCCCCTAAAGCCACTGCTTCAAACTTTCCCCAAGTATATCTAGATCATCTTGCCCTTTCTCCACTGGAGCCCAGGATAGGTAAGTGGGTGCCAGTGTATTTTTGTGCACGGTCCCTTTAAGACCTGTGTTACTAGCTGTCTCTTTTAAGCCAGCTAAACCTGGTGTCTTTTTGTTTTTCACAGCTGGGTCCTGTTTTACTCTCAGTCTTCTTGTTGTAGGCTGGGAAGCCCATCTGTGGGTTTAGAGCCCACCCTTCTCATGTGGAACCCAGGCTGCTGAGATGTTTCTCCATCCCTTCAGCTGCTGCCTGTGGGAGCCCAGCCAGCCCTCTCACATCCCTGCACTTCCTACCGGTCACGTTGTGATGAAGCGGCCTCTTCTGTTCTGTCTGTGGTAATAAGGCTTCTATTCAGTTGGTGTTATGTTGGTTATTCTGGATGATTTCTCCCCAGTTAAGTTGTAATTCCAGGTTGGTCCTGGGAGGAGATTGGTGTAGCTCCACTTACTCCTCCACCATCTTGGTTGAAAGAATGGTGACTCTTGATCATTCAATGGATTATTCACATTTTGTGATAGTCTCTGTTGTTGTGAATGCCTGTGATAGGTCAGCTGCCCCGGAGACCGGCTCTGTTGGGCTGGGCATGGTGTTCTCCCCTGTGGTCTGGGCAGCAGCACAGTGGGCGGTGACATGCCCAGGGCCAGTGTTTGGGGACAAGGGCGAGAGGGCACTAACGCTGGTGACCCCTTCAGCTTCGGCCTGGAACCCACCCTCGAGGACATGTAAGCTGTTCTTGCCCAGCCTGAGCTGATGAGATGACCCCCTTTCTTCCTGCTGGTGACTGGAATCGTTTTCTCTAGCTTTCACAGCATAGCTACTTTCTTGCTTTTGTTTTCACTTTGTATTGGGAACAGCACCTCCTGAGGTGAAATGCTGTAATGAGCTATATCTTTAGTACGTATCAGAACCACCTGGAAGCTTGTTAAAATATAGTTGCTGGGCCTCATCCCTCAAGTTTTTGATTCAGTAAGTCAGAAATGGGGTTATATCATTTGCATATCAAGTGAGCTCCCAGGTGAAGAAGATAAACTGGTTTAAGATCGATATATTGCAAATGATTCCTATAGTGCATCTCTGAGTGCCTGTCTACGGACAGTCACCGTCATCTCTATGTCCCCAGGGGACAGTGAAGTGTTCTGCTTTTGACCCTGCAGGTAAAGCTTAATTACCTTTGGAGGTGATAGAGAGCATGAACAGACTGCGTGCCTGGAGCAGAGCCACTTCAGGACTATTACATGAGAGTGAAATAATCTTTGTTTCTCACTTAACTTACAACTAACTTGCAGCCATTCATGCTGTAGACAGACTGTTAACATGGTGGGCCAGGCACATGGCACTCCCTGAATGATGGGAGCCTCTTGCAGACCAGTCTGAACTGCTAGAGGATGCACAAAGAACAACATACATTCGCTAAAACAGATTTCACAGCTTTTATATAAATGAAGGACATTACATTAACAGCAAACTGTTGTGTAAATAAAAGAAAGACATTACCTTAAAACATTCTTATAGGAAAAAAAACAAGATTCTAATATTAGCTTTATTTTCTTCGCATCTTTAAGGGTTAAAAATATTAATAGGTAACTAATTGTTCCAGTTATCTATTGCTGTACAAAAAATTGTTCCACAACTTAGTGGTTTAAAACAACAGGAATAATTTTATTTTTTTTCTCATGATTCTGGTTGCTAAGTGGTTCTTACTTGGGGTCTCCATTCAGTGGGAGTCAGATGGTATCTAGGGATGGGTCATCTGCTGATCACTCTTTTCTAGTCTTGAGGTTGATGCTGACTCTTGGATGCAACATCAGCTGGGCCTATTGAATACCTTCATGTGGCTCTCAATGAAGTCTTTTTTTGCTTATGATATGGTGACTGATTCCAAGAGGGAGTGTCCCAAGGAGCATAGGTAGAAACTATGTTGCCTTTTATAACCAATCCTCTGAAGTCATCACTACCACCATAATCATAGGTTTGCTCAGGTTCAAGGAGGATAGGATATGTACCCTCTCAGTGGGAGGATTGACCTCTCAAGGTCATATTGCAAGAATTGCATCTGAAATGGTAGGGCTTGATGTGGTCATGTTGGAGAGTACTGTCAGTCACAGTCCACCTTTTGGCCATAGCAATTTAAATACCTCCAATGTGCAAAGTACTCTTATCCCTTCCCTTTTCACTGCCTCATATTTTGGCATTTGCTCAAAAATCAGGATCTTGTCATTGAAAACAGATCCAGGTATAGGTGAGATTTCTTAAATGTGATTCCTTGGATATATCTCCTTAAGTCCCCTTTCTCTCAGTTTGAAGACCTGTGAATTAATGAGAGAGACTATCTTCCACACCCCAACATACAGTTGTGGGCTTCTTCCTTGAAGGTACAGTATGATTCCAGAGCCTGGGCTCAGTCTACCTGCATGGTAGGTGCTCATCAGGGCTCTTGGCTTCACAATTGACTTGGATTCTGCCCTCAAGTCAATTATTTTTCATTAAGAAAACATGAGTTTACAGTGAGTAGCCTCTTCAGCTTCTTCCAGCCTGTAACATAATAGGGGTTCAAAATTTAATTCTTACTTAATGTTTTTCTGTCTTTTTCAGTCCCAACTGTCAGTGGTTTCTCCAGGACAATTCTCTTAGAGACAGTGTGCATTAGAGTATATCATTTTATTATCCCATTTGTTCAAGCTAAGCCCTTCTCTACTTTGGTCTACATGTGACACTGCTGTGGGACAATACCCTTAAGATTCTGAAAGGCTCATGACAAGGCATGCTCTGAAGATCCTTTCTGATTGAAAGATTCTATGAGATACCACATTAAATCTTTCTAAAAAACTTAATAAAGAATTCTACCATTATGCCCTCAGTTTTAGTTTTAGACCCTGTTTTCCTGTACTGGATTTCATCTCAGCCCAGAAGCTACTTTTAATTATAGAATTTGCTGTCTAGAAGAGGCTGGGAATAAAAAAATAGTTCTGTTTTCAAACCCAGCAATCTTGACTTCTCTATATTTAATAGTTCATTCTTAAAAAAATAATTAAAATTTTTTTTAATAAGGGGAAGAGAGAGAGAGGAAGTGAAACACTGATATGATTAGTTGCCTCTTGTACGTGCTCTGACCAGGGACTGAACATACAACCCAGGCATGTGCCCTGATGGGGAATCTAACTGGTGACCTTTTGCTTTGCAGGATGATGCCCAACCAACTGAGCCACACTGGTCAGGGCTTAACACTTCATTCTTTAGCTTATCTTTTTTCTTTGTGTATTTTATAATAGGCAGTGAGAAGAGGACATGAGGGAATTTCAGTATTGCCTGAAAAAGCTAGATTTTTGAGTTCATTAGGTACATTTCCCATTTTTCATATTACCAGAGGTGACAGTGATGGAAAACTTTCACCTTTGCTTAATAAGTACACTCATTTCCCCTGCCTCTGGTGACAGTTCCCTTAGTTTGCTTGAGTCCTTGCTGGCAACCTCCTTGAGGCCCTCGGGGCTTTCACTAAGGCTTTCATGGAGGTTCTGGAGGTTTTCACTAACAGCCTCTCAAAGTTCTCCTTTCTGCTCACTACCTTATCTCAAGGATAATATTCCTGTCTTAGGATTTTGTCACAGGGTGCCAGAATGTTTCTTAATTATCTAACGTTATGAAAAATAGCTCTTCAAGGCATAGTAGCTTTAAACAACAATCCATTCGTTAGTACTTTTATGGTTTTAGGATGGACTGGGTTCGATTAGGCAGCTCTCACTTGAGCTCAGTCTTATTGAAGCAGTTAGATGGCGGCTGGATCTGGGGCCTCAGCTCAGTCTATTTTTGTGGCCATGTGAGAAAATGCAATGTGACACAACAGCTGTATCAGAATAATTTAAAATTTAAGTCCCATACAGCAACCCTCAATGATAATTATAGCAGAAAAAAAGCTTGTTAAAAAGTATATTGTGTAAATTATAGTATGGAATGGAAAGACAATCAGAGTTCGAAAATGTGAATAAAAGTCAGTAGAAGGTAATGACAGGGTTGCACTGAATAAAGGATGAGAGAGGAGAAGGACATACTCATCTAAAGAGTAGAACCTGCCTTGGCTCTTACCTTGAAATCTGGAGGTGATGGCAGAATGTGCCTACCTTGAGGGGAGCTTGACATGTATCAGTAGCTTCACAATTTCCTGCATTTGATTCTGCTGCTCCTTTTATAGTAATAACCTCCCCATCACCTAGAACTGCTAATATACACTCATCCTTAAAAGAGGCAGCTCAAATACCAATATTCTGTAACGTTTTGCTGTGTATGCTAATTACTCAATTTATCTCTCCTCTAATTCATAGTGCACTGTTTCCTTCTCCTATGAAACTTACTGCACAATGTTTAGCATGAAATTATGTGGTAACCTGCCTTATCAACTAACCAGGTATAAGTTCTTTGAGGGCAAAGACCTTGGCTTAGTTTTCTTTATATCCCTAAATTATTTCCAAGCAATAGCTGCTAGGCATATTTGTTGAATGAATAGGTTGTATGCTAAGTTAGAAATTCTAAAAATAGTTTAGTATTAAGTTCAACATGAAGATTTGCTTTTCATTGCATGAAAAACCCATATAGATAATTTTCTTACCTTAACATGTAATAATTAGAAGCTTTCAGAAGAGCAGATGTATGTGGAAGCATTTTTTTCAATTTAAAAATACTTTGGTTTGAGATTAATGATTGATATTACTTCAGAATATTGGATGAAATAGCAGTATATTTCCAAATAATTAGTGTCCCTGATTTATAACTTTACCCAATGACTTAGAGTGACTTTTGTTTTTATTATTAGGTAAGTGCTTTCAGTGGATTACAAATAACTTTGCTGTTAAATGACATGAATTTTTTTCTTTATGTGGGTATATTTGGAATTTTTAGATTAATTAAACTAATATGGTTGAGAATCTTTATTTTTACTTTTATACTGCTATTTTAAAGCCCAGTCAAGGCAGAAAAGTGAATACATGCAAAGTCAGATTTCAACAAAATAAAAGTTTATGTACAATGGAAGCTTATGAATTTGAAAATAAAATTTATTTAAGAGTGGTTTAAAGCTTCTAGTCAAGATGGCAGGTGGCATAGGCAGGTATGGCTTGCCCCTTTGCACAACTACATCAAAATTACCAGAACTGTTAGAGATCATGTTGAATGGAGTCTGACAACTATGGCATTAAAGAAACTGTATCCATCCAGAATGGTAGGAGGGGTACAGACATGGAATTGGCTGTTGTTTCATTCACACATGGTGGTTAAAAATTCAGAGGGTATATCTCAGGAGCAAGAATTCTCCACTCCACACCAGGCTCCCCAGTCAGGAAGATAAGTCCTCACACTTTTAGCTGCAAAAACTAGCAGGGATTGAATTGGTGGAAGAAACTGTTGGAACCCCAAGCAGTTCCTCTTAAAGAACACACATATGGATTCACCTACTTAGACTCATTCCCTTTGAGTGAGTCTCTAGAGTGGTAGCTTGAGGAACATCAGTGGTGTGTAGAGGGAGGCTGAACTGTCTGGCATCAAGATGAGCAGAGGCCATTGTCCCTTTTCTGGGCCCTCTGCCCTCAGAACCTGCAGGCTAGTGTTGTATCTGAGACTCCATCAACTTGGCTAAGACTATTATACCCACCTTGGATATCCCCAGAAACTCCATGCCACCCAACTTATGCACCCCCCACCCCCCAAGCTGCTTTTCCATATGAATGGCTGGTCATGGCTAATGCTTCACAATTTCATAAATCCTCTCAAACAAGCAGCAGCTGGTCCCAGTAAACTTTAAGCCTGGCACTAGCAGCAGCCAGCCTAGATTCATAGCTTGGCTTTGCCTGGGAATCTCAAAACCCAGCACAAGTAGCAGCCATCTCAGATCATTTTACAGCTCATGCAGGGTGGCCCCCGGCATACACAGGTGGGGACTGACCTTGGCCTGTACCACTCAGGAAACCCCAGTGCCAGTGCACCCAGTGGACAGCAGTAGACCACGTCAGAGCACCATCACCCTGCCCCTGTACAGTTGATTTTCCAAGAAGGGCAGAGGTTGGTGGTCAGTGGCCACAGCCAATGCTTGCAGCTGAGTGTCATGAGTAAATCTCTCCTATTGATCTGCCAACAGCAATCAAGGCTCAACTATAAGGGGAGGGTATACTCAGTCTACATGAAGGGTGCATCTCCAGTGATAGGGGAGGCTGTGCCATTGGACCCTACAGGACACCTACTATATTAGGCCATGCTACCAAGACAGGAAGTCATAGCAGCTCTACCTAATACATAGGAAAAAACACAGGGAGGTTCCAAAGTGAGGAGACAATGAAACATGGCCTAAATGGAAGAAGAGATCAAAACTCCAGGAAAAGAGCTAAATGAAATAAAGATAAGCAACCTATCACATGCAGAATTCAAAACACTAGTTAGAAAAATGCTCACGGAACTTAGTGAAGACCTCAATAGCGTAAAACAATCCATTCAGAAATGAAGGATACACTAATTCAAATAAAGAACAATTTACAGGGAAACAAAAGAGTGGATGAAATCAAGAATAAAACCAATGATTTGGAACATAAGGAAGGAGTAAATAATAAGAACAACAAGAAGAAAACAGAATTAAAAAAAAAGAAGATAGTGTAAGCAGTCTCTGGGACAACTTCCAGTAATCTTAACATTCACATCATAGGGGTCCCAGAAGGAGATGAGAAAGAGCAAGAAATTAGAAATCTATTTGAAAAAAGAATGAAATAAAACTTCCCTATTTGGTGAGGGAAATAGATGTGCAAGTCCAGGAAGCACAGAGAGTCCCAAACAAGATGGATGCAAAGAGGCCCACTCCAAGACATATCATAATTAAAATGCCAAAGGTTAAAGATAAAGAGAGAATGTTAAAAGCAGTAAAAGAAGTTACTTACCTATAGGCAATTTCCCATAAACTGTCAATTGCTTTCTCAGAAGATACTTTGTATTTTAGAAGGGACTGACAAGGAATGTTCAAAGTCATGAAAAGCAGGGATCTACAGCCAAGATTGCTCTACCCAGCAATGCTATCATTTAAAATAAAAGGGCAGATAAAGATCTTCCCAGATAAGAAAAAACTAAAGGCATTCATCATCACCAAACCATTAATATAGGAAATGTTAAAGGGTATTAAGAAAAGGATCAAAACTATGAACAATAAAATGGCAATAAATACATATTGATCAACAATTGAAACTAAAAAATAAGCTAGTTAAACAAGAACAGAGAAAATCAAGGATACAGAGAGTGTTTTGATGGTGGCTAGATGGGAGGAGGGTGTGGGGGAATGGGTGAAGAGGTGAAGGGATTAGGGAGAACAAATAGATAGTTACAGAATAGCCACTGGAAAGTAAAGTACAGTACAGACAATGGAGTAGTGAAAGAACTTACACATGATCATGGACATGAACAATGGTGTGAGGATTGCCTAAGAAAGTAGGGTTGCTGTGTAGAGGGGACAAAAAGGGAAAGATCAGGACAACTGTAATAGCATAATTGAAACATAATTAAAAATATTTTAAAATCTTAAAAAAGTGTGGTTTCAAGATTCATACATTTGAGACACATAATTTTATTAACCAATGTCACCTCATAAATTTAATACAAAATAAAAATATAAATAAATAACAAGTAGACCATGTCAGGTTTAGAGCAGAATTATGATACAATAAAAATGTGCAAAACTGGAAAAAAGGTGTATGGTAGGAGGCCCTCAAGATGACCCTCAAAGATGATATTTATTGAAAGTGAGGACCTTTAATATTCAAGACCTTGTATAATCCCCTCCCATATTGCACCCGGCTTGGGTTGAGTGAACAATATTATATAGTAGAACCGATGGCATGTAGCTTTCAAGTCTGGATCTAAAACACAGCATCTCTCCTGCCTTGCTCTTTTGGATCAGTCCCTCTAGGGGAGTTCAGCTATCATATCATGAGGACATTTAAGGAGCTTTCTAGGAAGTTTCACATTGAAAGGACTGATCTCTCTTGCCAAAAGAGTCAGTGACAACTTGCCCATCACATGAGTAAGCCCAATTGGAAGTGGATCCTGCAGTCATAGTCAGACCTTAAGATGACTGCAACTCTGGAACCCCAAGTGTGACTTTCTGTGAGATCCTTAGCCACAGAAACCTCAAGGCAATGAATTATTATTGTTTTAACCTATTAAAATTTGGGGGTGATTTGTTACATAGCAATTGATAACTAGTCAAAAGAGATTTGTTAAATTTATAATGTGCAAATATAAGGCAAGGTAACTGAGATGAGGATGAGGATACTGTGAAGATTTCTTTTAATTTGATAACCATAAAGCTTAAAGCTCACAGGGCAGATATTTTTCCAGTAAGTAGTACTGTTGTCAAGAACTAAGTAGAAAATGTGTTGGACATAGATTTGGCAAGAAAACTATTGTTTTTTACTCTATGATGACTTGAAGATGGGTACCATACTGTACATATGTTCAACTGTGACAGCTGAAGTTATTTTTCCATTAGAGAATTTTGCAATAGGTCCTACCAGTATACATTAAATATATATTGATGAAAAGATGTCGATTTATAGGTAAAAATATCATCTCATTATTTTTGGAAGTTCAGCCTCATAGTAAATGATGCATGGGTCTTATAACATTGCTGGATGCATCTCCATATGGGGAGCTGCCTGTGCACACATGGTGATGTGTGCATCAGCACATACTCACTAATGAACAAGGTAAAGAAATGGAAAAGTTTCTCTTTCTCAAGATGCAGCTGGTGTGTGATGCCAGATGTAAAATAAATAACATTCTTGCCAAGTTCTCAGGATCATGTCATGATTTATTTAAACTCTGACAATCAAGAATACATTGATTTAAAAAAATAGTAAAATTTGAGACTGACTAGTAAGTAAATAGAAATATATTTAAAAAAATAAACCATTGCCTGTATATTAAATATGAAATTCTTATTTACATCTTTCATGATGTCTCTGTAGGTTATTGTGGTTTTCCTCTGAAAAAGAGTTAATGACTCTGCATTATAATCCCTCAACTACAGAATTACTTTATAATGAGGCACATAAATTCACTAGAGCTGTAATTGAAAAAAATCTGTGCTATTTTGAAACACATGTTGTAGATGCCTATCCAAAGTGGGTAGTAAATGACATGTCTTCTTTTAATAGTCTCAAGAATTTCCTTTGATACTTTATAATTTATGAGATTAGAATTGATTGTAATGGAGACCAATCTGCAAGGTTTCTTCTGGAGGGTTATCACCATATGCTGTATCAGGACGTGGAAGCATTACAAGGTTTGGAGATTTTTTCCCCTCAGAGGAAACTTTATCTGATAGTAGGAACTGCAGTGGGTCATTTTGGTGACTTGTCACCATTGTGGCAGTTCTGATCTAGAATTAGTGGAAAAGGGAACTAACTTTTATCAAGCTTCTGCCATGTGCCAGGTATTCTGGTATCTTACTTAATTCTCAAAACAACCTTGTGTTTCTGTAGCACAGCTTCCTTTTTTCTCACCATAGATCTTCAGTGGATATTTTTTCCCCTCAAATTGTTCCAAAATCTACATGACATAAAATTAATCATTTTAACCATTATAAAGGGCACAGTTCCTTTATTTCAGTGGTGTTACATACATTCATGTTGTGTAACCAGCACCATTATTCATCTCCAGAATAATGCCACAGCAGGCATTTAAAATCATACAACACTTATTTTTATTTTATAGATAAAGAATCTTACGTGCACACATGTTAAATAAGGCCTGTGGTCACACAGTGGTAGGACTGGGGTTCATGCCTTAGGTCATCTTACTCAAGAAGCTTCATGTTTAATCTTATGACACACTACCTTTATTGTGTGATTGTGGACATAAGACCTTCATGGAGCTCTTTCTAAATTAATCATTCAAAATAAATACTCTCCAACGGAGGAGTGTGAGGAGGGTGATGATTATAAGGATACTCAACAGCATGAAAAAAAGACATAGAAACTACATAAAAGGACCAGTCAAATAAAGAATGCAATATCTGAAATAAATAAACTGTGAAGAATGAACAGTAGGTTAGATGAAGCAGAGGATTGTATCAGCAATATAAAACACAAGGTAAGAAAAAAAAAAACAATTAGAGCAGCAAAAAGCAGTATTACATTAAAATAAGTACAGTTTAAGACACCTTTTGGACAACATGAAGTATAACAACATCTGCATCCTCTTCTCTTCCTCCTCTCCTCTTTCCTTCTCTCTCTCTACCTCCTTTCTCTCTCCTCCGCCCCATCATGGCACATCCACGTACGTGCTTTAATCTGGTAAATTAAAAATGATAAGGGTGCATGTTAGTTTGTGAGGGCTGCCCTAACATAATACCATAGACTGAGTGGCTTAAACAGAGTTCATTTATTTTCATAGTTCTGGAAGCTGGAAGTCCAAGATCAAGGTACCAGCAGGGTTGGTTTCCTCTGAGGCCACTCTCCTTAGCAGGTGGCAACCCTTGCTGCCTCTTTACATAGTTGTCCCCTTTTAAAAACTTGATCTCCAAATAGAGTTATGTTCTGAGATGCTGGAGGTTGGGCTTTCAAAATGAATTTTGAGTGGACATAAGTCAGCCCACAACAGGATGTTAGGAGGCAGAGTTGCCACATAGGGCTGGGCCAAGGCTACTTTATCCAGCAAGCCTATCATTTAAAATTGAATGGGAAATAAATAGCTTTCCAGATAAGAAAAATCTGAAGAAGTTTGTTACCACCAAACCAGTTTTTCAACAAATGTTAAATGGCTTGTTTTAAGAAGAAGAAGAAAAAGAAAAAGAGAAAAATAGTTAAAAAATAAAATGGCAAAGAAAATCTATCAATATTCACTTTAAATGTAAATGATTTAAATGCTTCAGTCAAAAGACATAGGGTAGCTGAATGGATAAGAAAACACACACACACACACACACACACACACACACACACACACACACATATATATATATATATATATATATATATATATACACATATCCTGAAAGTATTGGCCGCACAAACTGTTTTAATTATATTGATACTTTTGGGATACACTACACATACAGTGTCATGGTACAAGCATAAAAACAGACAATGTAATAGAATAGAGAGTTCAGAAATAAACCCACACCTTTATGGTCAATTAATATTTGATAGAGGAAGTAAGCACATACAATGGGCTAAAGATAGCTTACTCAATAAATTGTGTTGGCAAAAGTGGACAGGTAAGTACAAAGAAATGAAACTAGACCACCTTCTCACACCACTATAAGAATAAATTCAAATGGCTTAAAGACTTAAATGTTAGACACCAAGCCATAAAAGTCCTAGAAGAAAACATAGGCCATATGATCTTGGACATTGCTCATAGCATATTTTTTTCTGATATATCTCCTCAGACAAACAAAAGAAAAAAGGGAAACAAAAGAAAAAAATAAACAAATGGGACTACATGAAACCATCAACAAAATAAAAAGGCAAACCACTGAATGGGAGAACATATTTGCCAAGACATTGGACAAGGGGTTCATGCCTAAAATTTATAAAGAACTTAAGACATTCTCTAAAGATGACATACAGATGGCCAATACATGTATGAAAAGATGCCAACATCATTAATCATCAGAGAGATGCAAATTGAAACTATAATGAGATATCACCTCACACCTGTCAGAATGCCTATCATCAATCAATGAATATCATATGTTGGTGATGATGTGGAAAATGGGGACCTATTTTACACTGTTAGTAGGAATGCAGATTGGTACAGCCGCTGTGGAAAGCAGTACAGAGATACCACAAAAAATTAAAAATGAAACTGCCTTATGACCTAGTGATTCCACTTCTGGGAATTTATCCAAAGATCCCAGAAACACTTAATTCAAAAGAACATAAGCACCCTAATGTTCACAGCAGCATTATTTACAATAGCCAAGATATAGAAGCAGCCCAAGCATCCCTCAGTAGATGAGTGGATAAAACAGCTATGTTGCATTTACACAATAGAATACTACTAGGTCATAAAAAGAAGAAATTTTTACCCTTTGAGACAACACGGATGAACCTGGAGAACATTGTGCTAAGTGAAATAAGCCAATTAGAGAAAGACAAGTACCATATGGTTTTTGTTTTATGTGGAATCTAATGAACAAACTGAAGTAACAAGCAAAATAGAGACAGACTCATAGACAGCAGTGTGGCAGCTCTTGGGGAGGGCTTAGGGATTGTGTGAAAATGTGAAAGGTCTCATGGACATTGACTCATGTGATTGTGGGGGAAGGGAGCACAAGGGGGATAAACAGCAATGGAAAAGATACAATAAAAGTAAATTAATAAAATATTTGGGGGAGTGGGAGAAAAGGTGAAGGGTTGATGAAGTACAAATTGGTAGTTACAGAATAGGCATGGTGTTATTAAGAGCAAGTACAGGAAATGGAGTTGCCAAAGAATTTGTATGCATGACCCAATGGGCATTAACAATGGAGGTGGTATGACAGAGGGAGGGGGATGCTGGTTGGAGGGGGGGCAAAGGGGGAAAATTGGGACCACTGTAATAGCATAATCAATAAAAAATAAAAATAAAAGTGATACACATAAGAAAATGGAAGATATAACAATTAAACAGAGTAACAATATATTTTTCTGGTTAAAATGACTGAAGTACATCCAGAAGTAAAGCATGACTTCATTAGACTGCTTTGCTTAAAAATTTTATTTTTAATTTGATGACATATAAACCTGAGGTCTGAACCATTTTCTATCATTAGAAGTCCCACGACATTTTTAACATACCAGATTCAATATGCGAGCCAAATTTCAGTAGTGATGTTTCTTTTGTAAAATTCTCAAAGGGTGTGGATTTGTAAGATAACTTTTCTTTCCCCTGTTATTCATTATGGCCATTTATTGAAACCACCAATGTATAATGTGGCTGGTGGAAAACACCAACATGGGTCACAGCCACAGTTACATTGCTTGGCTCAGCAGACTCCCATAAGTTATTGAGTCACATATTTTATTTAGGAGAGTTTTATCTCAAGGGTAGCTTGGTTTGATGGTTAAAATGATTAAAAATAAAAAAGAGGGGAAGCTCTGGCTGATGTAGTTCAGTGGATTGGCACTGACCTGTGAATCCACAGGTCGCTGGTGTGATTCCCCAGCCAGAACACATAACCAGATTGCAAGCCAGGTCTCCAGTCAGGTCCTTAGCTGGAGGCAGGTGAAAGGCAACCATACATTGATGCTTCTTTCCCTTTCTTCCTCCCTTCTTGCCCTTCTCTCTGAAAATAATGAGTAAAATCTTAAAAAAATTTTTTTTTTAAAAAGAAGGGAAAACTTGAAATTCTTATACAGCCCCTTAAGATTGTTTTTTCAAGCTCCTATTTACTCATGTACAGTGCTAAGAAGGTTACATGAATTATATCACTTATTTTAATTTTATCCAACTCAGTAAAGTTGGCACAACTATCATTCTTTTTCTTTCTTTTCATGTTTTTAAAACTTTTTAAAAGATTATTTATTTATTATTTTTAGAGAGAGGGGAAGGGATAGAGGCAGAGAGGGAGAGAGACATTCAATGTATGGTTGCCTTTCACCTGCCTCCACCTATGGATTGGCTGGAGACTTGGCTTGCAACCTGGTTATGTGTACCCTGGCTGGGGAATTGAACCAGTGACCTTTGAGTTTGCAGGTGGGTGCCTTATCCACTGTGCCACAGCCAGGGCTTGATCTACTTTTTTTAGATGAAATAATTAACTGGCTAAGTGATCTTAAGCCCCCTGTTGAGGTGACTCAGCTATTACTAAACTCCAGAATCCATCCCCCTCTTTTTTTTGTACTGGTTATAAGAATACTATGTTCATTATTGATAGTATATGAAATAGATAAAGTATGAAGGTCAAAAGTTTAAAAATCATTAATAACCCTCAAAGCCAGAAATAACCACAGTTAACATTTTGTTGAATATCTTTCCCATGTTTATTTTCTATGATTATGTATTTTATAAAATGTTATATTGTATATAAAATTTTGTAATCTGCTTCTTAAAACATTTTATTGAGTAGACTTCCACAGTATCACTTTTAATTATGTATGCCTCTGATTTATTAAGGACATTTAGTGTATAGTTAACTTTGCCATTAAAAATAATGTGCATCAATCTTTATACACAATTTTTTTTTTTTACATCCATGATTATTTATTATGGCTATGTTTCTAGAATTAAAGTTATGCTTTTAAGGTGAACTATTCTTTCACATTTGTTGTAATAAAATGTAAATTGTTAAAATGTATAATTTGACATAATATATACATTATCTTTAAATTCTATAGAAAAATGTTTTTTTCTCAATTCACAGAGTTCTTAAGGAAAACTTTTGTTTCTCTTTATGATTACTTAATCTCCTAAGAACTAGTATCTCCCCTAAGAACTAGTAAGGAGGCTGAAGAAGACTGATTCTGTGACAGGGGTTCCAAAGTGTCAGTGAACTTGACACAGAAAATGGTTGTAGAAAATCAGAATGTGGCCACAGTACAAACATGAAGTAAAGGCTCCATTCTGTTATAAATTAGGAAAAATAATCTTATTTTTTTTCTTTCTGCTATCTACAATTGTACATTCTTAAAGTACATTTTTTTTTTTTTTGAATTTTTTGGAAACAGCAAAACTTCTCTAGCAAACCTAAACCCTATCTTTAAGAAAATGGATGGCTTCTGTTCATTTTGAGAGTACATTATACTAACTTTTGTTGAAATGCAATCTATTTTCAGTATAAATTAGCAACTAAAATATTATCCTGCTTGATTTGACTTAATGAGTGTTCCTTAAAATACAAAATTTAACTCCAAATAATGTTTATTATTATTGATATCAAATTATTATTACTATTATTGAACATTATTTGTTTTGCTAGTTAGAGGTATGCAGTTTTTTAAAAGTTTTTTCTTAAATGATAGCTTATTGTGGGATCTATTATAATAGCTCAAAATATAAATTACTTAGACAACACCTTTTTCATGGAAATGAATGGAGTTTTAATTTAAAAAGTGTTTAAAATTCCTATTTTTTGTCTTGAGACCAGATCTTTTGAATCAGAATATCTGAACAAGCATCACAGGTTACTCTGTGGCATTGTAAAGCTTTAAAGCAATATATCAGGAACAGCTATTTTGTTTCTGCATAATTCACATAAAATAATTCTTGAACAATCAGCCTGTGAGGAGCACCATGTCAGATATTGAGGGTCGTAGAAGGCAAGTAAGACATGATCCTTTCTTGCAAGAACAGAGAGTCTATACTAGAGAAAGTAAGGTCATTGAATAAAAATCACTACAATACGAAACAAGTTATTTTGTTGTAAAATGAAGGCAACTGAAGGCTCTGTAAGAAATCAGGAAAATTTTCTGGTGATGAATCTGTGGAAAGGTGAAGTGAGAATGAGACTTAAAGGAGTGAAGGATACCTTAGCTGAGGTCAATGTGTATGTGGGGGTAGGGGTGAGGTTGAAATATGCCAGAGGTGGGGAGATGGTATTACAGGCAGAGAAAAATGACAGAGTTAGGGCAGGAGGGTGTGGTGGGAGTGGGATTTCAGCCAGCATGGCTGGTGCCCAGGAAGACAGGAGAAGATAAAAATGAAAGGCAGTTTTGGATGCATTTGAAAGTAGCTTGAAATATCTTTGTATAGCAGAAATGAGGCAATCACAGAATATTTCTAGTAAGAATAGTGACCCAGTTAAGGCAGAGCTCAAACTCAAAGTGGAAGTTACATGCCAAATGGATTGTTTGGAAGAGTTAAGGGGCTCTTGTGAGAGACCTAAGTATGAGGTCAAAACCAAATTAGAAATGAAACAATGGGGAATGAAAGCATCAGAGAGCTGTAAAGTGCTGAAGGAAAAACCCAACTTGGTGTCTAATTAGATATGATGGGGCTGGTTGAGGAATGAGGCAAGATGACTCATGGTTGGAGCCAGAGAGAACAAATGTACCCTTAACAAAGAAGGAAGTCAACAGAAACTGGTTCTTGAGGAACTTTGATTTTAGAAATTTTAACTCTAGACTTAAGTCAAGATGGAGGTGTAGGTAGACAAGCTTTGCCTCCTCACACAACCATAAAAAGGAATTACAACTAAATCTCAAAGCAAATAACACCAAGAACTGTCAAAAAAAATTGAACTGTATGGAAGTATAACAACCAAGGATTTAAAGAAGCCATCACATTCATCCAGATGGGTAGGAGGGAAAGAGATGCAGAGATGGGGCAGAGAGATGAGGAGATGCAGGAGGCAGTGGTGGGCTGGGCTTTGACAGTCTCACATTCACATGTGGTAACTAAAATTCAGGAGGGATACCTTAGAAGTGAGTGATCCCAGCCCCAGGCCAGCCCAGGGTTCCAGCAGTGGGAAGATAAATCCCCATACCATAATTTCTAGATGTAAAAACAAGTGGGGGATGGGATGGCAGAAGAAACTGCCATTTTCAGAGAACTTAAAGGCCCCACAAGGTTTTAAAATGTACACAAACCCACCCATTCTGTGATTCAGTGCCAGGGCAATAGCTGTAAGGGTGCCAGTAACATATGGGAAGTGGGTGAAGTGACCGAAAAAGAGACAAATGCTAGGTAACTCCCAGAAGTTAGGTAGCAGCACAGTCCCTGCTTCGAGCCCTCGCCCATCACAGAGCCACAAAGCGATGAAGTGAATTGCCCCACCCTGGCAATCACCTAAGGCTCTGCTACACATAATTTACAGGTGCCTTTTATAAGGAGTCAAAGCAGCTCTACCTAACACACAGAAACAAACACAGGCAGGCTGTCTAATTGAGGCAGCAAAGAAATATGGCCCAAATGAAGGAACAGAACAAAACCTGAGGAAAGAACTAAATGAAATGGAGATAGCCAACCTATCAGATGCAGAGTTCAAAACACTGGTGATCAGAGAACTCACTGAGTATGGCAACAAAATAAAGAAAGAAATGAAGGTTACACTAAGTGACATAAAGAACAAATCTATAGCCTGGCTGGTGTGGCTCTGTGGATTGAGCACCACTATGAACAGAAAGGTCACTGGTGTGATCCTCTGTCAAGGTGTATGTGTTGGTTGCAAGTCAGGATCCTAATTGGGGTATGTGAGAGGCAACAGATCAATGTATCTCTTGCACACTGATCCTCTACCTCTCTTTCTCTCTCCCTTCCCTCCCTCTAAAAATAAATAAATAAAAATTTAAAAGAAAAGAGAAAAATCTATAGGGAACCAACAATGAAGGGAAGGTAGCTGGGATTCAAATCAATGGTTTGGAACATAAGGAGGTAATAAACATTCAACCAGAACAGAGAGAAGAAACAAGAGTTCAAAAAAAAAAAAAAAAAAATGAGGATAGTATAAGACTCTGGGACATATGCAAATGTGCCAACATCCAAATCATAAGGATGCCACAAGGAGAAGAGGAAGAGCAAGAAATTGAAATCTTAATTGAAAAAATAATGAAAACTTCCTTAATTTGGTGAAGGAAATAGACATACAGGTCCAGGAAGAACAGAAAGTCCCAAACAAGTTGGACCCAAAAAGTATTACACTAAGACACATCATAATTAAAATGCCAAAGGTAAAATATAAAGAGAGAATCTTACATGCAGCAAGGGAAAAGCAGAGTTACCCACAAAAGCGTTCCCATAAGACTGTCAGCTGATTTCTCAAAAGAAACTTTGCAGGCAAAAAGGGAGTGACAAGAAGTATTTGAAGTGCCAAAAAGCAAGGACCTACAACCTAGATTACTCTATCCAGCCAAGTTATCATTTAGAATGGAAGAGCAGATAAGGTGCTTCCCCGACAAGGCAAAGCTAAAGGAGTTCATCATCACCAAGCCATTATTATATGAAATGCTAAAAGAATTTATTTAAGAAAAAGAGGATCAAATCTAAGGACATTAAAATGACAGCAAACTCACAACTAGCAATAATAGAATCTAAAAATAAAAACAAAAACAAACTAAGTTAACAACCAGAATAGGACTAGAATCATAAATATGGGGATCATTTGGAGTGTTATCAGTTGGGAGGGGAAGGGGGGGTGAAAAAGGGAAATGGTGCAAGGACCAAGAAACATAACTTGGTAGGTACAAAATAGACAGGGGGAGGTCAAGAATATTATAAGAAATGGAGAAGCCAAAGAACTTACATGTATGACCCATGGACATGAACTAAGGGGTGGGATTGCTGGATGGATGGGTACTGGGCAGAGGGAGACAAAGGGGGAAAACTGGCATAACTGTAAGAATGCAATTTATGAAGTATATAAATAGTATAAACTAAAAATAAATAGAATAAAATTTTACATCTGAGATGCTCCAGAGTATCTCAGTTTAACCCCTTTATTCCATTTTTTATTGAGGATATCAGAAAAATCAATTTCATTACCGAACAGTCCTGCTGTTCACCTGCACATGGTTTTTCCACCCCCCAGACAGCAGCAGCATCCTAGCTTACCGCTCTTTCCCCAGTGAGTTCCCTACCTTTACTCCAGGGGTCTCCAACTCCTTCTTGCATGGGCCATGCAATAGGTATTCTGGACATTTTTGGTTCAGGGGATTAGTGAATCTGAAAGACAAATATTTTTTCTTATTAATATTGATTGCTTCACACTAAAATGTCAATGGATCACTGTGGCAACTCATAATGGCTCTTTTCACCAGCTCTTAGCAAAGATGTCTTCCACACTAGCAGTAAAGCTATGGAGGAAGGATAGAATGAATCATGGAAAAAGATCTCATTTTACCACTCAATGCAATTGTATAGTTATATAAGTGAAACTGGAATAC
Organism: Noctilio leporinus; assembly: GCA_004026585.1. Lineage (NCBI taxonomy): Eukaryota > Metazoa > Chordata > Mammalia > Chiroptera > Noctilionidae > Noctilio > Noctilio leporinus. The sequence goes on along the minus strand of PVIW01001069.1, from coordinate 297,100 downwards.
TGGGAGAGTCAGGGTTAGGGAGAGAAATGGTTGATTAATTTGGGAGTTATTTTCATGGGAGTAAGTGGCAAAGCAGTGAAGTATTTCTTCTGTATATATGCTTTAACAAGTTCTGTTTTACAGTTCTCATTTTGTTGGTGGCTGGCTGAGTCTTTTAAGATGGAACTTAGTGTTCTAGGGCACAGTGAGTCATTCTCTGACGAGAAGCTATTTTCTTCTTCAGTTCTCTGCTGCATTTGCCCCTAATCAACTTCCTTTTATCTCTAACCATTTCCCAGTGTTCCTGTCTAAGCATTTCTCCTGTCTCTGCTAAGGTCAGAGAAAAGGGAAATAGGCTGAAATCACAATCTCATCAATAATGGTTTATGGAGTAACTTGTTTGTTTGCATCTGTTAGATCTTACAGTGTGGTGGACCGGAGCTACAGGTTCTGAATTCTGGGAGACCGTCTCTGGGTTGATGGCGAAGAAAAACCTACGAGGAGCCTTCAGGAGATTTGGCATGCTTTGTTTGAAGCAGCAGCAGGCTAACAACTGAAAGGCCAGGCAGCTTGTAGGGGTATCGGTGGGCCTACACGTGGTTTTTCCACCCCCAGACAGCAACAGCACCCTAGCTCATAGCAGAGATATTTTATACATCTTGGAACAAAGAAACAGCTTTCTCAGAGGCAACATCTGCTTATTCGGAGTTGCTATACTGCTTGCCCTTGAGTCCCCATGGGAACAAGATTAGCTCCAAGGCCACTAGTTGCCAGAATGCAGTGGAAGGCTGGCCATACACAGTGAAAGAAAAACAGGGGACCAGCCCCCCTGTCCTGTCACACTCATATCATACGAGTGAGTGAAGTTAAATAAACTTTAAAAAAACAATTATTTAAAGTTAATTATTGAGAGAGGCTGTATACTATTCTAACCATAGAAGAACTGGTTAAGTTGGGGGCTGCCTGGTAATTGATGATAATGGACCACAGGATCTAATATGTTCTTGATATAATATAAATCTTTTTCAATTTTATTTCTTGCTAAATATGGGTCAAGTACTGTTTTCCATTTTTTCCCATACTTGTAAAAGCATAACCCTTATCAGGGAGCTCATGTATCTCTTTATATATGAGTACTTTAATTTCTGCCACGTCAGCCAGATTGGAATGTGCAATATATTGACCAAAGAAAGAGAAAATTCCGTTTTTTCTTTTTAAATCTTTTTTTTCAATGATTGTGGAAATAAACTATATATTGTAATCAGTTTTGAATCATATTCTTTAAGTAAGAATGCTGAATAATTTCATACAGCAAATAATATAACATTTTTATTAACATCAAATATATAGATAATAGTCATAATTCAACATGAGGTAGTTTTGTGTTGCATAATTAAGATACTTTCAATTTAGGGAACAGTGGTAGGTCAAGGTTCATGGCGGAGATCAGTGAAAGACTGATAACAGTGTCACTTTTTCTGCAGATTTCAATGAATAGACCAGAAGCCAACCTCTAGAGGTTGTTTGGGTATACAGATGAAGCTAATTTGAGGAAAGTATGCTTTATAGTACCTGCCATACCTCTATCCAGCTGAAGCTCAGTCCTTGTGTGCAGAGTTCTCACCTGCTTCCCCTCAAGTAGGGTCCCCTTTAGATGCTCCCAGCTCTTACCCTAACTATTGCCCCTGCTGTTTTTCTCCATAGCTCTGATTGAAGTAGCAGAAACACCTGATGTGTGTTGGATTTGAGGGATATATTTTAGGGCAGTATTTTCACTCTTTATCATCTCTATTTTAACTACTCTCTTGGTGCTGCTTTACTCTACAGCAAAAGTAAACAAGGAGAACTTCCAGCTAGGAACTTTTTATTTTCAATTTTTAAAAATTAGACAAGAGTTGTTCAAACAATTTTCATTCTTATTGATACCTTCATCCTGTTTTATGGGACACATTTAGTTGATTAACCATCTGATTAATACTGGTAAGCTAATGGACAAGTAGCAACATCTGCAAGCTTATTTTCTTATTTAAAAGGGCATAATCACACTTCAATTCTAGGTTTGTTTTGATAATTAAACAAACAAGATCATGCATAATGTCTAGAATCTATATTTGATAAAATAATCCATTCAGTTCAATTTGCCACTAGTACTGTGATGTGCTAAATTCACTGGTAATTCCGAATTTTGAGTTTGGGGAATGGCCAAAATAATTTTATGTTAATTCACTATAATAGCATTGAATTTTTGAGTGTTTACTGTGTGTGGAATTCTGTGTTAAGCAATTGATATTAACCTGTTTAATTCTCACTATAGCACCTGAGTAGCAAGTTCCATTATCTCTCTTTTATGAAACCTGACTAGAAGTAACTTGCCACTAGGCAAGGTCTGTGCTCCTGACTACATTATACTGCCTTTTGTGATCATCTTTAAATTCTATGTCATAGTTTGACAGTACAAAAATACCTGGCATATTTTTTCTTCTATGATGATTTTGAGATTGACTGTGAGATAGTAAATGTTGCAATTGGAGTGGAAAAAGATTATGGACTTGAAACTCTATGATGCATATCATGGATTGGGGTATCTGGGGACAGCTTTTCTTTCTTTCTAAAACATTGACTAAGGATCTGTGTTCTTATTTTTGTATTTTTTTCTTTCATATCTTTCAAAACATAAAAGAATCATGTTTTCTGGGTTTCATCCCAGCTCTGTTACTTAGTAGCATTGTGATCTAGGGCAAGCTCAGGTTTCTGAGCCTCAATTTCCTCATCTATAAAATGGGGATAATAGTATCCCACTTTATGAGTTAATACATGTAGATTCCTTGAAATAATGGTTGATACTTGGTAAACTCTATTAAATATTATTAGTATTTCTGTTTTTCACTTTATATTTCTCTTCCGGCTGTTTCCATATATACATAGTTGCACTCTTGCTAAAAGATAAATAGTGTTACTTAAAGATGTTGTGGTACCTGTCCCCAGGATTATAATCTTGCAGATTTTAATAAAGGGAAAAGTTGTTACTTTTAAATTTCTCCCATCTTCAGAAATAATTATTGCTTAAGAATTCATGGGATTAATACTCTTTTAAATGTTTAATTCTATCTTCAAATATATGAACTTGAAACCTGTTTAAAAAAATCAATGTTCGCAAAAGCCAAATATAATGAGTAACCCAACTGGCCTTACCTTTAGTCATAATTTCAAATTAGAAGTACAAGCAAATTTAAAAAGTGCCACTTTATAGAATCCTTTTTATTTTTATACATGTGTGTTAAGATAGATGTAGATACCTTAGCCTTTTTGCCCAGCTCAAGGAAGAGTTAATAAAGTTATGTAAAGATCATCAAACTCCTCAAGAGAAAAATGTTATATTAATACCTGCCTCACAGTGATGCTCTCATTTTTAATGATAGAAAGTTTGTAAATTGCCTTGGTACTCCCAGTAACATCCTGATGATGCATCATTTCATTTTATTGCAAGGAGCTCGAAGTTACACAGGATGCAAGTTAAGGGTGAAATAATACCCCAGACTTTATTCTACAATCAAAAGTACATAAAATAAAGAAAAAAATTGTTCCAGTTGTGAGTGGTAGAGGTTTATATATTCTGTCTATTATTCTGGGGAGGGAAAGGATTATAATGCACAATTTAATTGAGCACCCATAGTTAAAATATATAATGGCAGAAATAGCAATGGTAATACAGAGACTTTTAAGGACACTAGTATTCAAATACTTAAAAAATTCCAGTTTTAAAAGAATCAAACCCTTTTTTATATGATTACTATTAAGTCTGGCATTTTTGAGACATGTCTTAAATCGATACCTGTAATACTTACAAACATCAGTAGGGAGAATAGTATTGTAAACACATAGTCTTGCTGTAGGGTACATTTTAAATGTCTAAACACTAATCAATATAGAGAAATTAAGTATTGACTAAAATGGGTTTATAATAAGTAATTATTGGTTTGCTCTTTTAGAAATTAGACGTTTTCACTTTGGGAATAAAGAGTAAATTTACTGTCATGAAATTAAAGTGTTTTTGACCTTTTGTACAACTTTCCTCTCTCTATGAAATGATTAGGTTTAAATATGATTGCACAGCTGTATTATGTTGCAAGCATCAATTTTTAATTATTATAAGGTCAATGTTAGAACAAATGTGATTAGTACAGCATCTCAGTGCACTTATTTACTTTCTGCTCAAAAACCACTCTGTTTACCAAAACCAACCTGAACCCGTCTCTGCTGATATGACTAATTAGATTTATGCTAGAGCTTTATTTTCCCCCTTCACTGTTCATCCTATGTATGTTATTTTGATGATTCTTTCAGTTTTTAAAAATACAGATTGCTTTATTTATCGCTTCTCTTCATAGAGGGACATTTAGTTTCCCATGTCTGTGCATATGTGTTTCTGTGTGTATAATCATAGATATTAATAACTTCACAATTCTCCTTTCTTTGTATAAACATGATGTCTTAGTAATCCTGGCTGCGGTAACAGAATACCATAGGTAGAGTGGCTTAAACAACAAACATTCATTTCTCACAGTTCTGGAGGCTGGAATGTCCAAGATCAAGATGCCAGCGGATCACGTGACCTATGAGAGCCCTCTTTCTGCTTTGCATCTTCAGGTTATGTCTTTACATGGCCTCCTCTTGCAGTGCACAGATGGAGAAAGAGGGAAAAGGAGAAGGGGTGAGAGGGGGAGGGAGGATGAGAGAGAGAGAGAGTGAGGGAGAGGGAGAGGGGGAGGGGTAGGGGGAGGGGGAGAGCTGTTCCTCTTTTTCTAAGGGCATCAATTCTATCATGAGGGCACTACCCTCATTTCCTCAGCTAAATCTAATTACCTCCCAAAGGCCTCACCTCCAAATATCAGGACTAATTTACATGAAGCCCATCAACAGAGAAAAGGCATTTCCTAAGAGTAAGCTGATTCTAAGTGGTTTTGTGAGCTACTTCTCCTACTCTAGCTCGCCTACTGCTTCTGCCCTCATTATCTGCATATCAAAATATTTATGAATAATGGACTGTAAACAGGGGCAGAGAATTTCTTTTTCCTTTAAATAGGACATTGTGAAAGCAAGCGTCATGTTTGTTATCATACATCAAAGTTTTAGAAAGGTCATTGATATATGACTTAATAAAATGTAGAAGTCAAATATGATTGATCAAGGTTAAAATCATGCTTATTTGTTTCAGCTATGGAACTTGGTCAAAAGCCTTTTTTTTTTTTTTTTTTTTTTTAAAGATTTTATTCCATTATTTTTAGAAAGAGGGGAAGGGAGAGAGGCAGAGAGGGAGAGAGACATCAATGTATGGTTGCCTTTCACCTGCCTCCAGCCATGGACCTGGCTGGAGACCTGGCTTGCAACCTGGTTATGTGCCCTGGCTGGGGAATGGAACCTGCGACCTTTGGGTTCGCAGGCCGGTGCCTTATCCACTGTGCTACCAGCTAGGGCTCTCAAAAGCTTTTTGAGCCTGAACATGTCACTGTTTTTAGAGATAAGACATCTGATATTTAATATTTATTAATACTTCAGGTTGAGGTTAGCATTAGAAAGTATGGAAAAACAAAGTAAAGGGAGAGACTGCAATAATGGGATGTCAGATGTGGATATTTTCGAATGGTAGAATAAGGCCCCCAGAAGCTGTGATCAAAGCCTGGATAAAGTATAGAACCAGCCATGTGCGAATTTGGTGAAAGAACATTCTAAGCAGAATGAAGATTCCACTAACTCATCTCCCAAGGCCCACTCCCAAATCTTTCTCTCACCCAGGGCACTCCTCATATAACCCAATACCTTCCATTGTTTTCAGGCTCACGGAAGTTACCCTCTTGTCTCCAATAGGTCCATTTCCCATCCATCCCTTAGGTGTCTCTCCAGGTTCTATGGCTTCTCTAAGCAGAAGTGTTTCCAAATGGAGCCCTGTTCACTTTACCTTTTGGCTTCCAGGAGGCCAAGGTTTGTTTGTTCTCTGGTAAGGGGGAGAGGACAACACACCTTATTCTTTTGGGTCTTTAAAGAAACAAGAAAAAAAAAACCATAAATGGATATAGTTAAAGATGATCCTGCCACATTAGATATGATAAAATATTTTGCAGTCTGATTGACTACAGTGTCTACTAAAGCTATAGAACCAATCTTCAAAAGGGCTCTGACTAGATTTTCTATGGTCAGTATCTTTAAGTTAGAAGGTTTTGCATGGTCAGAATATATGACTGGCTAGCTGTGGGTGAGAGTCTCCTGGCACAAGTGATAAGATGCACCATAGTACCAAGCCATTTAGTCTGTCTGAGCCTCAGCCTCTCATGGCTCTTGGGAAGATTAAATAAATGAATGAGTGTGAAGTCATTTCGTAGTTATATAAGGTGATATTAGGTAAGAATAATTACTTGCAATTAGAAGCAAATTTAATCCTGAATCATGCTTCTTCTGCTTACTAGTTGTGGTTAAGTTTCTTTTCTGACTCCACTTCATTTGTAAGCTAACAATCGATTCAAAATATTTTGGTAGTTTACATAACTAGGCATGCTGGGCCAGAAAATAATAATAATGACACCCAACATTTTGTCTTGAGGAATAACTTACCTACAGTATCCAGTACAATATTTGGTGCAGAATAGGTCAAAGTAATTATTATTAACATTATATGAATAATGTTTATATTTTTGGTTAAGATATTTTCCTTGAACTTCAGACTTATATATCCAACTACATATTTGTTATCTCTGCTTGGATATATATTATAGATATTTCAAATATAATAAATAAAAAAAAAACCTTCAGTTTTTTTTCCCTTAAATATTTTCTTATCAACTTCCTTATCTCAGTAAACAGAAACACCATACTATAATGTGGCTAGGCCTTTGAAATCTCTTAATCATCCTTGACTCCTGGTTTCATCTCATATGCTATACCCAATTTAGCTGACATACCACGGCTATATAAATAAAGAAATAGAGACTTAGTGAGTTTAAGTAATGTGTAAAGGTTCCCAAGCCTTTCTATTTTACTATTATACTTTTATTATATTATTTTGAGGTATCTAGGCAGGAGTAGGGATTCTCCTAATTTATCATTTTGGTTAATTAAATGAACTAGTACATGTTGAATTAACAGTCATGTAACATCAGCTTTTTTTTTTTTTTAAGATTTTATTTTTTAAAAAAATTATTTTCAGAAAGAGGAGAAGAGAGAGAGGCAGAGAAGGAGAGAGACATCAATGTATGGTTGCTTTTCACCTGCCTCCAGCCACCAACCTGATTGCAGACCTGTTTTGCAACCTTGTTATGTGCCCTGGCTGGGGAATGGAACCTGCAACCTTTGGGTTCGCAGGCCGGCGCCTTATCCACTGTGCTACAAGCCAGGGCCATTATCAGCTTGAACAGAGTATATAAATGCAGACAGAAAATTATGTAGTACCATTCACATGAAACTATTTGTTCTAAAAATCTAACTTCAATGGGAGGACAAATGAAAATTTATATTATCAAATAAAGAGAACACTAATGGAAAGCAAACTTGTTATGAACTTACACCATGAAGATGCTATCATGAAAAACCAACCGCATCATTCAGACTCTGTTAAAAGCCACAACATAAGCAATAGAGGGAATTGGAAGTCTCTTCAAATATCTACTCTGTTTAGCCCTGAGGAAATCTCCTGGACAGTATTTAATATTTAGGAATGGTAAACATTTTTTCTTTCTTTCTTTCTTTCTTTCTTTCTTTCTTTCTTTCTTTCTTTCTTTCTTTCTTTCTTTCTTTCCTTTCTTTCCTTCCTTCTTTCTTTCTTTCCTTCTTTCCTTCTTTCCTTCCTTCCTTCCTTCTTTCCTTCCTTCCTTCCTTCCTTCTTTCTTTCTTTCTTTCTTTCTTTCTTTCTTTCTTTCTTTCTTTCTTTCTTTCTTTCTTTCCTTCCTTCCTTCCTTCCTTCCTTCCTTCCTTCCTTCCTTCCTTCCTTCCTTCCTTCCTTCTTTCTTTCTTTCTTTCTTTCTTCTTTATTTTTTAGAAGATTTTGTTCATTATTTTCAGGGAGAAGGGCAGGGAGGGAGGAAGAAAGGGAGAGAGGCATCAATGTATGGTTGCCTTGCACCTGCCTCCAACTAAGGACCTGGCTTGAAACCTGGTTACGTGCCCTGACTGGGGACTTGAACCAGCAACCTTTGAGTTCAAAGGCCAGCGCCTATCCACTGAGCCATACCAGCAAGGGACAAATATTTTTTCTAAGCAAAATAAAAACTCTCCTCTGTCGCCGAACATTAGTAAGAAATGCAGCAGGCAAAAAGCAAGGTGAAGAGAAAAAAAGCAGAAGATAATTTATTTATGCTAGTTTAAAGAATGCTGTGTGTAATAGTTTTTAATTGCAGCAAAACAGTGCTAATTAGACTTGCATTTGATGTTGAAAGCTGCAACCTTCTCTGTGATTTTGCAAACTCATTTTTTAATGAATATATAGGACATTAAGAAAGTAATTTGATTAAAACTTGTCCCTTTAGACATTGCAGTGATCACAATGTTTTTTCTTTATTTCAGTTTCTGAATATTATTTATCTATTTAATTTATGATGTCTGTCACTGACATACCTAATTCCTGGAAGTTGAAAGGTAACACACTTTTCATTAGTGTTTACTGATGTGTGAATTAAACATTTGTATAAAAGATGCTTCTCACAGTCACGAAAATGTTAATTAAATTGGTAAGTTTAAAAATACTTCTTTTGAGCAACTTTTAATTTAAGCACTTAAAATAAACATATTACATATTGGGGGATTCTGAATCATGCACTTTTGGGTAGGTTCCCTTCTAGAGTTGTCAAATATGTGTCTCTTTTTCTAATTAAGTAGTTTAACACAAACTTTAAATGTTAATAAGGTAATATTAAAAGATTATTTATAGCTCTGGCTGAAGTGACTTAGAGGATTGAGTGCCAGCTGGTGAACCAAAAGATCTGTGGTTTGATTCCCATTCAGGGCACGTGACTGGATTGTGGGCCAGCGAGGTCCCTAGTCAGGGCTCATGCAAAAGGCAAGCAATTTATGTTTTTCTTGCACGTGGATGTTTCTTCCCCCCTCTTCTTCCCTCCCTTCTGTCTCTCTAAAAATAAATAAATAAAATCTTTTAAAAAGATTATAGAGGGATAGCACATAAGGTCAAAGGATGGTGAACCTACTGAAAGTAAAGCTAGTATAACTTTTATTATTTTTAAGACTTTATTTATTTTTAGAGAGGGGGGAAGGAAAGAAACATCACTATTTGGTTGCCTCTTGAGAGCCCTCACCTGGCCTTGCAACTCAGGCCTGTGCCCTGACTGGGAATTGAACCTGCAATACTGTGGTTCTCAGGCCAGTGCTCAATCCACTGCACCACACCAGGCAGGGCTAACTTTTACTATTTTAAAGCTAAGATATAAAGCAAGCTCTAGAGGTCTTGCTGCTAGATATCCTATTGGTGAGAGTACACGTGGACTGTTGTTGTCTTTGCTCCTGAAGGCTGTGGCTTTAGGGGAGGGAGAGGTAAACCAGCACCATGTGAGAATGGAAACCATGATATTGCAGCTAGTTTTGAAAGTCATTGAAATGGTTAGAGAGATAAAGCCATAGATGTATGTATTAGTCCTCTTTCATTATTTTTTTCTGAGAAAGAAACATTGGTTAGCTGATGTTCTTGCTCTACTGGTTAGTAAATATTTTGAATTTCACCACGGCTTCCATCTACTACATAATATTTTCCTCATGTGTTAAAAGCCTTTATAATGAGGGAGAATTTTTTAAAACAAAGGGTACATTTTCCATACAAGTAGAGGGATTATGAATAAAATATAAAATATATATTTTTGGATCTATATCCAAAATATTTTGAAAGTATATACTCTATAAAATATATATTTTGCATATATCTCAGAAAATATACATATATTTTTATAGATGACTCCTTACATAATTTGACAGTTATAGAGGGAGTTGCATATAAAACCTCAATGGGTTAATGCTGTATTTGCAACTCATTTAAGGGATTTTTGGTGTCCTTTATGGTCTGGCACGTTGAGCAGCTGTCTACTTTTCTACCTTATCTGCCTCTTAATTTAACTGTGGTTGGATGGCATGTTTATTGGAAATATATGTAATAAAATCTGATGGTATTCAGAGATATAAAAATGCATCTTGATTGGAATAATTCAGCCAATTAACTTGTATTTGTATGTGTCTTGGAATTAGTACATAATGGTTATAGCTACAGTTGAATTACCAGAAAGAACTGACAGGAAATCCATACACTGTTCTCCTTCCTCTTGTACTGTCTATGAAACAATTAGTGTTAGCTTTGATTATAGAATTTTCCAAATGAAAATGATTGCATTTTGGACTTTTCAGAATCAATTTTTAGAATAATGTCTGTAGTATACTATACAAAATGGGATTTTTTGGTTTGACATTGGTTAATATAATTATATAGGCTTCAGGTGTATAATTCTAATACATCATCTATGTATTGTGTTTGGTGTTCACCACCCCAAGTGAAGTCTTTTTCCATCACCATTTATCCCCCCTTTACCCTATTCTACCTCCCTCTGTACACCCTTCCTCCCCTCTCGTAGTCACCATGCTGTTGCCTATGAATTAATTATTTTAATTTTTTCACCCAGTCCCACAACTCTCTTCTCTTTTGACAGCTGTCCATCTGTTCTCTATCTATAAGTCTGTTTCTTTTTGTTTGTTAGTTTATTTTGTTCATTAGATTCCACATATGAGTGAAATCACATGGTACTTGTCTTTCTCTGATTGGCTATTTCACTTAGCATAATGCTGTCTAGGTCCATCCATAGTGTTGCAAAGGATAAATTTTTCTTTTTTATGGCTGAGTAGTATTCCATTATGTAAATGCACCACAGCTTTTTTACCACTCATCTATTGATGGATGCTTGGGCTGCTTCCAAATCTTGACTATTGTAAGTAATGCTGCAATGAGCATAGGGGTGCACTTGTATATTCTTTTGAATTAGTGTTTTGGGTTTCTTTAGATATATTTCCAGAAGTAGAATCATTGGGTCATAAAGGCAGTTCTATTGATATTTTTCAGTTTTGAGGTAATTTCATACTACCTTCTATAGTGGCTGCACCAATCTGTATTCTCACAGTTGATTATAATAATGGATTTCTACCTGAAGTTGTGTGAATATTTGGTTGAAATGAAGAAAGTGAGGAGATCAAGTGGGCTGGTTCTGGAGACAAAGAATGCCTTGTCTGATCTGCATCCATTTTAGTGGTAGTCGATTCTCCTGGTGAATTTCCTTCTGCAAATGTAACTGTCACAGTCTCCCTGAGAATATTCCCACTGCCTGAAGTCCACTAAAATGTTGCTGGAATAATCTCTGAGTTATACACATTATCTCCATTTTTCAAGGATTTCTGTACTTCTGGATGTGATTTTTTGTATCATTTGCAGTTGGAAAAAAGGATAAATTATGTCTTTCAGGTACCTCATCAGGTTTTAACAGCTCCCTTTCCACAAATTTTCTTAGTTGTTTCCTTACTGTATACACTTGTTTTATCTCCTGTGATACTAATTCTTGAATCTTATGTGTTACTTGAGGACGTAGACATGAGGGTAATGTACAATTCTCATCTCTAACTGCAGTTTCTTCTTCAGGAAAGGGGAAAGGTGGCAAAGGAAGAGCAGGAGTCTCTAATTCATGATACTGATGTGCTCGCTGAGTAGGTAACTATACGTACCACCTAAGAACACCATCAACATCTACCAGGTTCTCTACTAGGCTTTCTCTTGCTCTATTCAGATTATTTTCTTATCCATTTTGGGATCTGTAGGAACTCTATATTCAGGAAACTTTTGTACCTTTTTAACGTAACTTCTTTTTATTAGAAAAAAGTTTCATTATCATTTATTTTTATTAAAACATTTTTAATAGTTTGTTTTACCATATTTTCCCATTACCATTTATTCTCCCATACCCTCTCCCATGTCTACCCCATCCCTGCAGTAACCACACTGTTGTCTGTGTCCATAAGTTATTTTTACTTTTGCTTGATCCCTCCACCTCCAACTCCACCCCATGCCAGAGCTATTAACTTGCTATCTATGAGTCTGTCTCTATTTTACTTGTTAGTTCAATTTGTTCATTAAGTCTACATATGAGTGAAATCATATGGTACATATCTTTCTCTGACTGGCTTATTTCACTTAACATAATGTTCTCCAGGTTTATCTGTACTGTTGCAAAAGGTAAAATTTTCTTTTTATTCACAGCTGAGAGGTATTCCATTATGTAAATGTACCATAGCTGTTTTATCCATCCATCAACTGATGGACACTTTGGCTGCTTCCAAATCTTGGCTATTGTGATGTAAATGCTGCAGTGAACATAGGGGTGCATATTTTCTTTCCAATTAGTTTTTTGGGTTTCTTTAGATAAATTCACAGAAGTGGAATCACAGGGTCATAGGGGAGTTCCATTTTTAATTTCTTGAGGTATCGCCATACTGTTTTCCACAGTGGCTGCACCAGTTTGTTTTCCCACCAGCAGTGCAAAAATGTTCCCTTCCCTACATCTTCACCAGCACTTGTGTGATGATAGCCATTCTGACAGGTGTGAGATGATATCTCATTGTGGTTTTAATTTGCATCTCTCTGATGATTAGTGACATTGAGCATCTTTTCAGATGCCTATTGCTAACCTCTATGTCCTCTTTGGAAAAGTGTCTATTCAGGTGCTTTGCCCATTTTCTAAATGATTTGTTGTTGTTGTTGTTGTTTTATTTTTTTGGTGTTGTTTTATCAGTTCTTTATAAATTTTCTTTATTAACTCCTTATCAGATATATCAGCAGCAAATATGTTCTCCTATTCAGTGATTTGTCTTTTTATTTTATGGATGATTTCCTTTGCTGTGCAAAAACTTTTTAGTCTGATGTAGTCCCATTTGTTTATTTTTTTCTTTCATTTCCCTTGCCTGAGAAGATATATCAGAATAAAATATTGCTATGAGCAATGTCTGATATTTTACTGCTTATGTTTTCTTCTAGGATTTTTACAGTTTCAAATCCAACATTTAAGTCTTTAATCCATTCTGAATATATTCTTGTATGTGGCATAAAAAAGTGGTCAAGTTTTATTTTTCTGCACCTATCTGTCCAATTTTCCCCACACCACTTATTTAATAAACTATCTTACTCCATTGTATGTTTTGGCCCCTCTTTCAAATATCGATTTAACATAAAGATGTGGGTTTATTTCTGGGCTCTCTATTCTGTTCCATTGATCCGTATGTTCATTTTTATGCCAATACCATGCTGTTTGATTATTATGGCTTTGTAGCATAGCTTGATATTAGGGAGTGTGAGTCCTTCTATTTTGTTCTTCCTTCTCAAGATTTCTGTGGTTATTCAGGATCTTTTGTAGTTTCATATAAATTTTTGAATGTTTGTTCTAGTTTTGTGATATATTCTTTTGGTTTCTTGATAGGTATTGAATTAAATCTAGATTGCTTTGCATAGTATGGATTTTTAAAAAATTAATTAATTAATTATTTTAAAAGATTTTGTTTATTATTTTTAGAGAAAGGAGAAGGGAGAGAGGCAGAGAGGGAGAGAGACATCAATGTATGGTTGCTTTTCACCTGCCTCCAGCTATGGACTTGGCTGGAGGCCTGGCTTGCAACCTGGTTATGTGCCCTGGCTGGGAATCAAACCAGTGACCTTTGGGTTTGCCAGGGCCTGATGTTAATTTTTTCTATCCATGAGCATAGTACATATGCTTCCACTTATTTGTATCCTCTTCATTTTTTTCTTCAGTGTTATGATTCTCCAAGTATAGATCTTTTACATTCTTGGTTAACTTTATTCCAAGATATTTTATTTTTTGAAGTAATCGTGTATGAGATTATTTTTTTAGGTTACCTTTCTGATAGTTTATTATTAGTTTATAAAAATGCAATGATTTCTAGATGTTAATTTTACATCCTGCTACATTACTGAATTCACCTATCAGTTCTAGTAGGTTCTTGGAATTTTAGAGTTTTCTATATACAGTATCACTTCATCTGCAAATAATGACAGTTTTACTTCTTTTTATAATGGGATGCCTTTTATTTCTCCTTGTCTAATTGCTATGGCCAGGGCTTCCAGTACTATATTGAATGAGTGGTTAAAGTGGACATCCCTGTCTTGTTCTTGATCTTAAGAGAAACAGTTGTTGGCTTTGGTTTGTCACCTATGGCCTTTATTACATTGAGGTATGATTCCTCTATTCCCACTTTGTTGAGAGTTTTTATCATAAATAGGTGCTGGATTTTATCAAATATTCTTTCTGCATCAATTGAGATGATCATGAGGTTTTAATACTTTATTTTGCTTTTGTGGTGTATCACATTTATTGATTTGTGGATTTTGTACAAACTTTACATCCGTGGAATAAATCCCACTTGATCATGATGTATAATCATTTTAATATATTGCTGGGTCTGGATAACTAATATTTTGTTAAGGATTTTAGCGTCTATGCTCATTAGAGATATTGTCCTATAATTTTCTTTCTTTCTTGTGTCTTTATCTGGTTTTAGAACTAGGATAATGCTGTCCTCATAAAATGAGCTTGGAGTCTCTCTCCTCTTGAAGTTTTTGGAATAGTTTGAGAAGGATAGGTGTTAGTTCTTTAAGTGTTTGGTAAAATAAACCTGTGGAGCCATCTGGTCTGGGGCTTTTGTTTGTTGGGAGTTTTTTGATTACTGCTTCAATTTCACTTGGTATAATTCAGATCCTCTGATTCTTCCTGATTTAGTTTTGGAAGATTACATGTTTTATTCAGATTGTCCAATTTATTGGCATGTTGATGTTTGTAATACTTTCTTATAATCCTTTATATTCCTTTGGTATCAGTTATTATTTCTTCTCCTTTATTTTTTTCTTTCTTTTCTAATTTTATTTGGATCTTTCCCTCCTCCTTTTTTTAATTGATGAGTTTGGTTAAAGGCTTGTCAATCTTGTTTACCTTCACAAAGAATCTGCTGTTGGTTTCATTGTTTTTCTAGACTCTATTTTGTATATTTCAGCTCTGATCTTTATTATTTCCTCCCTTCTACTCACTTTGGGCTTTGTTTTGATTGTTTATTTTAGATTTTTTTTTTTTTTTTTTTTTTTTTTTTTTTTTTTTTTTTTTTTTTTTTTTTTTTTTTTTTTTTTTTTTTTTTTTTTTTTTTTTTTTTTTTTTTTTTTTTTTTTTTTTTTTTTTTTTTTTTTTTTTTTTTTTTTTTTTTTTTTTTTTTTTTTTTTTTTTTTTTTTTTTTT
>PVIW01001069.1:191943-281708 GCA_004026585.1 Noctilio leporinus | reverse complement strand
AATTTCTCTCTGGGGACCGCTTTCACTGTGTCCCATAAATTTTGATTTGCTGTATTCTCATTTTCATTTGTTTCAAGGGCTCTTTTGATTTCTTCCTTGATTTTACTGTTAACCTATTCATTGTTTAGTAACATATAATTAAGAAGGGGAAGGGATTAGAACATGTATGAATGATATATGGACATGGACAATAATGTGGGAATTGTTTGCAGAAGCAGGGGATGGGCTGTGGGGAGGAAGGCAAAGGGGGAAAAATTGGGACCACTGTAATAGAATCAACAAGAATAAAAAAAAAAAATGTAACACTGGTTTGGTGGTAACAAACTCTGTTAGCTTTTCTTGTCTTGGAAGCTCTTTGTTTCTCCTTCAGTTTTAAATGACAGTCCTGGTGGGTAAAGCAGTTTTGGCTGTAAGTGTTTGCTTTTCATCATTTAGAATATATCATGCCAATCCCTTCTGGCCCGCAAAGTTTCTGTTGAGAAATCCAGAATAAAATAAAACAATTATTAAGTTGATATGTAGAGTAGAGAACCAACACTTTCATTACTAATATTGCTTGTGGCTTCTAAGACAGAAGCCGTTTGCTGAAAAGGCTATTTGAAATGTAAAAAGAGGGTTGTTTGTAAAGTTTCAGATTGTTTTCCTGTCCTTGTCTTTAGTCAACATTTTATTTTAAACCATTTAACCATGGCAGCTATATATATATACATATACATATATATATATATATGTTACTCCTTATAAAATGTTTTAGTCAAATTCAGGGGATAAATAGTATGCTCATTGTTCCTATGATCTTGACTTTGTTAATATATGGATCTCACGTTCTCATCTCCTTAATATTATTTTGATGAAAAGCTTGGTCATAGTGCATGCTAATTATCCAGGAGCTAAAAATCAAGTTTGTGACTGAGGCTCATTTGCTCTTCACTACCGCATTCAGTAGGAAATTTTTGAAATATTAGAGGAAAACTTACAGTAAAAAACATTACATCTATATGAAGAAAACTCTAAAATCTATTGAAGTCCATTAACCAATCTGAAACATGCTATGCTCTTGGATGGTTAAGACCCAATAACACAAAATGTCAATAATAGCAAATTAATACATATGTTGAATGCAACTCCAACAGAATCTCAATATTTTAAAAAATATATTGGTCAAAATGATACTATTTGAGTATAAAACAATGAACCACAAAGGATAGCCAAAAATGTTATGAAATTATGAACAGTGAAAATTAATTTTAAAGTATTAATCCATTATTAACAAATAATATTGTATTGGTATAATAATAGGTGTTGGTAGAAAAAAATAGAGAGCTTAAGCCAGTATACAAGGGATTTAATACATCAATTTTTTTGTGTGTGTAACAAAATTTTAAATTATTAAATAGTATCAATGTAATTATCCATTTTGAAAAAAGTTAAAAGGGGCTCTTCATTTCTTTTATCATATATAAGACACAAATTTCACCATGAGTAGGGGTTTGTGAAGGGGAGTGTCCATTTCACTTATCTTACGCCTTCTCACCACTGTGAGAAAATTGATAGGAACTGTACTTGAAGAGCTAAACCCCAAGGCACACAAAGCACATCTGCACCTGGACTGAACTGAAATAAGATCTTGGATGGGAAGCCTGGTCCTGATGCCATAGTGGGATGAGAATGTTGGGAGTCTTGAGAGAGTAATTGAAAAGGGCATGAATTTTTGTGGTTAAAGGGTAGACCGTAATAGACTGTAAAAGATTACTCTTAGGAATTCTGTTTCACTTTATTATATACAGGGTGGGGCAAAAGTAGGTTTACAGTTATTTGTGTGGAAAATAATACCATTAGTAAATAATAATATAAGAATATACCCTGTATTTTTGTACTCACAACTATAAACCTGTTTTATCTCTGTCCTGTACCCATGCTCCTACACATACCAAGAGGTAGAGTTTAATTTCCTTCCCTTTTTGTTATTGGCTGACCTAGTTCCTTGCCTGACCAACAGAATGTGGTGAAAGTGATTACAGGACTACTGAGACTAGACGATAAGAAGCTTTACAGCTTCTGCTTTATTTTGTTGTGGTGGTTGGTTACTCATGAGACATTCTGTCTTAGAAACTAGCTGTTGCTGTGAGAAGTCCATGCAATATGGAGAGGCTACTTGGAAGCTCTGCTATTGAATCTCCAACTGAGCTTTCTCCAAAAGTCCAAGAGCCAGCTTCACATGCCAAATTGGATGAGCAGCTAATGTGAACCTTGGCCACTGTCTTACTCCAATTAACCCAGCAAAGCTGGGTAAATCCATAGAACCACGAGAGACTTTAATAAATTGTCTCAAACCACTATTAGATGGTCTGTTACATAGCAATAGAGTACCAGAACAACCATTTTCACACCTTGTCCACTTCTTTTCCTTTACATGGATACCTTGCTTTGACATTTTTCTAGCATTTCACAAGCAAATCTTTCTTCTAGTCTTTACTTCAAAACCCTAAATAGAACCCACTCTCTTCCTTCTTGAGCAATTTACTTCTTTCTGACTATCTTCCTCATAAATAATGAAATCAATGATTAATCATAGTTTATCTGTGACACATAAGTACTTTTCTCTCTAGGTGTGTAAGATTATAGATTACAGGGCAAATACATGGTTTTTAAGATTCTACATGGAGAGTTGCCTGTAATAAATTTAGAAAATTTTATTCTTTAGGAACATATAAGTTGAGACTTCTTGAACTCACTTATATTCTATTTTCTCCCAACCTTGCAGGATAAGGTTTTCTCTTAATCTTGCAGCTGGGAAGAGCTATGAAACTAGTTTTGGTCAATGGGCTACTTGTATTAGAGACTTGTAACTTAGTCATGTAATTGCTGAATGGGGGCCTGCAACTCTCTCTTTCCCTTTCATGGTGTCTCAGGAAGCTACATATTCTAGATGGTGCAGCTATAAAATGGTGGAGCCTCCATAAACTGGGTTCCTTTAGTGACTCTGTATAAAGTGTGTAGCATGGGTCCCTGAGCCACCAAGCTCCCAAATAACTGTCTGTGGATCTGTGGACCTGTTCAGGGTACACAATATGACTGAGACATTGTAGAGTTTGGCCACTGAGATTTTGTGGTTGATTGTTCCTGCACTAGAGCCAATTTTCAATGCACAGTATAGTTTAGAAATGGGAACTAGGGTTGATTTTATTGGCATATCTCTAGTAGAAAATATTTATCAGTATTTAAGGACAAAAAATTATGTACAAAATACAGCATGTTTCTAAATTTAATAAGGGGGAATACTTTGTGTATTTCTGATTTTTCTTGAAAGTATGAAAAGAAAAACTAATGTCCTGAGGTCCTTGATTAAAGTACTACAGATGCCTTGGTCATCTGTGGAGACAGAGGGGAAAGCTCTAGGTCTTCTGTGGTTTTATTTTCACTTAGAAGTAGCTGCAGCTATTATCATGTAAGATATTTTTTCAGCCTTCTTTGTGCTATGGAAATTAGCATTTTTATTACCACAAATTATTCTTGTTTTCTAATTCCAAAGATGTCCAAAAGCAAGAACAACCTCTCTTCTATTAGTCTTTGGAAGAGAATAGTAAATCAATGGGTAGATAGGACCATATATCATATTAAACACAGGGAATTTACCACAAAATCATTACACTAAAAAGCGACAATTTTGATTGATTAAAATGGTATGGGATGGATAGTGTTAAATCACTGTGAGTGATATGACATTATAATTTTACATAGCATATTTCTGCCAAGACAATGAAGGTAAAAGGCATTGTCATCAGACGATAACAGACAATAAGAAGAATCCTGATGGTGGATTTATTACCGGGTTTAGATTTAGAAAGAAGTAATTCTTGCCCTGTTCCACTTATCAAACGACTGTAAATTCAGTGATGCTGTAAAATTCTAAGGTGGAGCCACTTACAGGTTTGACAAAGTACCAGCCATAAAGTATTTATTATTCTCAGTGGTTCTGCCTTACACACTTAAATATTTATCAGAAACACAAGCCCTTCTGATAAATGTTTCTGATCTTTGTGGCTAGATTTTTTTTTAACATTGAGATTTTTCATCAGAAAGTATATCTTTATTTTTATTATATTAATAATTTTGAGCTCATAAGTTGAAAAGGCAACATGTGGGTTTTAAAATTTTATTCCTTTTAACTTCTGCTTTTAAGAGTGAATTTTTTGGCCCTGGCTGGTGGCACAGTGGATAAGGCGCCAGCCTGCGAACCCAAAGGTTGCTGGTTCAATTCCCCAGCCAGGCCACATATACAGGTTTCAAGCCAGCTCTGTAGCTGGAGGAAGGTGAAAGGCAACCATACATTGATGTCTCTCTCCCTCTCTGCCTCTCTTTCTTCCCCTCTTTCTACAAATAATAAATAAAATCTTTAAAAAAAAAAAGAGTGAATTTTTTGAGGTAGAATTCTTAGTATAGAAATTAAGACTTTCTTACTTCACCATTGCTAGAGAAGTGGCCCAACCAAATTTTCTGAATTTCATCCTTATGCACTGTATATCCCAGATGAGCCTTAAGTTGATGGCAGGTTAGGTACAGTCTGAGAAAATGTATGGTGTCTTAAGTATGTTAGGTGATTGTTTTAATGCCTATCTCCGTATCCTGTTTCTGAAAGACAAAGACAGAGGCAGGGGAGTTCTTGCTTGGGAGCACAACTGACTGGGCCCAGGATTGTCCTGAGTCAAGGGAAAACAGCTCTCTATTGGCCAGTGATCTTTTGGGTGACATGTTATAGCTTGAGAATCCCAGGAAACAGGAGGCTCAACGCCAGAGGTAAGAGACTGAACCTGTCCAGATCTTCTTAAGGTATTCAAATGTAAGGCACACAAATGTTGAAGCAACTCAAGAGCACAGAGACTCACAGAAAGAAATCCGTTAGAGATCTCCGTGAGGTTGTCCGAGCCACCGCATGCAAAAGCCAAAGGTTGAGGAAATAGGAGGAGTCAATGAGTAGCAAGTGAAGTAGACTTTGCAGAAGCTGAAACAGAAGTAGTAGAGCCATCAGGAAGTTGAAACCTGACCTTAAGGAGGAACAAATGTGGGCTAGACTGCTAGAGAAAAGCTGTTAAAATGATTTTTTTTTTCTGGGGTATTCATACAGTAAGCTAACTATATTCAACAGGGCTTTTTGCTTTTCCTCTAACCTCAAAAAGTCTAACATATCTAAGAATCAAATGAATTCATACGATCAGAGTTTCAGCTCTGCAAGAGAACTTAGAGACATCTTGCCAAAATGTTTTATATTTATTTTTATTATGAAGAATTTTAATGCCGGAGAGGATAAACAACAAAACTCTTGCTTTCTCTACCAGTTGACCATATACTGTGATCATAAGCTTTTTAAAGTCACAAACATGTCTTAGGTAGCTGTTTCTCTGTTTCAAAATACGTAGGAGCTCAGTAAATGCCTTTGGATAAACGAGTCCTAGCAAAAAATCCTATGGCATTTAATAGTTTAAATTTATTTACAGAGGTGGCCAATTCTAAATAGTTTTAAAAAGGGACATGGTGAAAAAATGAGAATATTTCAAAAATTCATTATTTTTAGAGAGAAAGGCAGGGAGGAGGAAGAAAGGGAGAGAAACATGAATGTATGGTTGCCTTTCACCTGCCTCGAGCTATGGATCTGGCTGGAGACCTGGCTTGCAATTTGGGTATGTGCTCTGGCTGGGAATCAAACCAGTGACCTTTGAGAAGATTCTTATTTGATCCTCATTAGTCTATTTTGTTAATGTTTTCTCTTCTGCATGCTATACATGCACACACACACACACACACACACACACTTAAATACACACTCAAATAAAGGAGTTCTTAACCTTATAAGCTGATTAAGGAGGTTTTATATCCATCAAAATTATCCTGGAAAATTCATTGCATAGACTAGCAGTTGGGGTTCAAAATGCATGGGCAGTGGGCACTTACAGCATCCAGCTAATTTATAATTAGCTCTCCACACTTGCTTAGATTCACAGGTTTAAAGTGAAAAGGCTTTATATTTGGAACATTTTCTGATTCAAGGATAAGAAAGGTTAGTATGAAGCTAAGTTCTCTGACCCTGTAATAATTTACATGGAGCTTTCAGTATCATATCATTTTCTTGAATATCAAAGGCTAAAGATTATTTTGAATAAATCAAATCTTGAAGCCTCTGGGAAATATTAAATGTCTATTGAGCAGACTGTTTCATAGAAGCAGAGCAGTTAGTTGACTTCAGGGACATTTCTTCAATTTGAGCCACCTCTGTGAAAAAACAACAATAAGAGCTGTCAAAGTTACATTTGTCACTCAATATTGCTTTAACTTTGTTTTATTTTGCCTTGTTATAAATCCTTCAAAGACAGAATAAATAATTCTCTTAAATAGCATATAGTAAAGAAAGAATTCTATTTCTAATCTCTATCTGGGTTTTATCTTGGGAGGTATAAAGACAGATCTTTAGTTTTGTACTAATTCTGAATTGTGATCTGTATTAGAGGGTTGCATTCTTTTTTCCTAGGAAAGTTTCTTCTAAATTTTCTACAAAAGGGCTTCTGAGAATTGTGATGACTTATGATGATTATTAAGGGATTGGGCATAGGAAAGGTTGAAATCCAGCAATTTTTATACTGCTCTACCTTGGAGGAGCATATCATTTTAGGTCAAGGGCATATGCAAGGGCAAATTCTGACCATTCACAAAAGAACTTTACTTAGTGTGCCAGATGGGGTGGCTTGGATTTCCTATAACAAGCAGTCTTCCTCTAAATTCTGAAACAAAATGAACTCTAAAGAAGGCAAGGATAAGAAAAGTTTTGAATCCTTTGTGTGAAATGAAACAGAAAGGTTCAATGAAGATCCTGTAAATAGGTGAAATTTATAGCATGTGCTTAGTACATAAAAGTCATTTCAGACATCAAGACGTGTCTCCTAAAGGAGACCTTAAAATTGTCACCTCAATGGCAATCGGCAACTGTTCTGACTTGATTCAGAGTCTCTGTGCATCACTGTAGTCACTTCAAGACAGGGAGAGAACATGGCTCCATCTCACCACCGTGACATAGCTGGCAGCTAAGCTCTAAGGTGTCCATGCTATGCAAGATGTGTTACAAGAGACTTTCATGTGGTCTAATGATATCTGTGTTTTTATTAAATTTATAAGCATAATTGAAGCATAGGAAAATATGTGTATGGATCTGTGTTATTGAGTTCATAGACCTTGGATTTCTACTACTCAGGTTCAGCTTATATTTTATACTTCATCGAATACATGCTTATCCTTTTCTAAAAACAAAACCCTGATTTATGTTTGTCAATTTTTCTTAACCATAGAAATTGGCTAATACGTGGCATGATTTTAGCCATTGCAAATCTGATCTCTCTTTTTTTTTTAACACATTAGGAAAAAAGCCTTTCTAAAGGTGCATGCTTCTGAAATTTTCACATATTAGAAAATATATACTTTTCTAATTTTTGAAAAAGGTTTTATTTATTCACTTTTCAGAGAGAGGAGAAAGGAGGGAGAAAGAGAGAGTGAGAAACATCGATGTGTGGTTGCCTCTGGCCTGCCACAACCCAGGCATGTGCCCTGACCGGGAATCCAACCACAACCTCTTGGTTCACAGGCCAGCATGCCCAATCCACTGAGCTACACCGGCCAGGGACTAAATTTTAAAAAATAAAGAAGCATCATGTTAGTTGGGATTTTTGAAATCTAAGTTTTAACTACTTTACATTTGCTTGCCAAAGTTATTTCTCTTTTTTTCCCTCTTGACTTTTTAAACCATAGGATTCTTTTTTACCAAGGCTGTTCTTGAGGAGC
Source organism: Noctilio leporinus (assembly GCA_004026585.1). Classification (NCBI taxonomy): domain Eukaryota; kingdom Metazoa; phylum Chordata; class Mammalia; order Chiroptera; family Noctilionidae; genus Noctilio; species Noctilio leporinus. Next base: position 273,884 of record PVIW01001069.1, on the reverse strand, counting down.
CTGTGATTACATTGGACTCCCCGGGATAAGCCAAAAGACTCCCTATCTATTTTAAGGCCAGCTGATTAGCAAACTTCCTTCCATCTGCAACTTCAAGGCTCCTTTGCCATGTAACTGAAGGTAGTCATAGCTTCTGGAGATAATGATGTGTGTGGGAGGGTATTTTCTGCCTACTACGTGTGATCAAATTATCAGCTCATTTTATGATCCACATTATTTGCTGCTCTTTGCTATCTTATTCAGACCTAGCATCTTTAGTGGTCCTCACTTGGATATATAAAGCTCCATTGTTCTGCCTGCCCTGCCTTGGCTGTACTGTTGAGAGTGGAAACCTCAAACCCTGGATCTCCCATTCCCAGGGCATCCTCTTTATCTCGGACAAATTGCAAAAGTGGTGCAGGGACCTGCAGATTGGCTAGAAATCGCAGCACAGATTTCAGCACCACCTTAGCAGGGGAAAACCTGTACACTGCACCCTCTAGCCTCCCAATTCCTCTGGACGGAGCCTCTTGCTTGTAGCCTCTGTCTTCAACTCTTACTTGCTGTGCACTCTGCGCCCCAGGGCTTAGCCTGGCGCTGAGCATGGAGTGAGCCCTCCAGACCCTGTTTTGCTGGAATCTGCGTGACCATGCAAAACAACGCCTTCCTGAGACAAGATTTCAGCATTTCTAAAGAAAAGGTTACAAATTTCTAGCTACTTTAGATAATTTAGTCATCAGGAGCAATCTTATTTTACGGTCCGTAAAAATCAAAACAAAAAATCAGGCTTCTTCTTCTACAACGAATCTAAGCTGAGTGTCCTGTTCTCTGCAGAGGCCAAGGAACCTGCTTCTCAGGGAACCCAGATGTAGCCAAGAACTCCTCAAGGAAGCTTTTGTGGAGGAAGTTGGGTGAGGTGTCTGACATTGTATCAAGGCAAATTTCCTTGCTAAGATCTACTCAAAGTAGGATTTCTTTGCTATAGCTTTATTAGGCTTGCTGGACATTTTGGGAAAGAATTTTAGATGCCCTGTAAGTCATTTTCTTACTCTGCAGCCTCTCTTAAACCCAGGCATGTTAAGGAAGAGTTGGTAACACCGGGTCTACAAGGGAGTGTGGAAAGTGCACAGCAGAATTCAGAAAGAAGTTTAGGGACACTAACGATAAAGTTCACTTGGTTCCTAACTTTTCTTGGGGCTGTTTTTCAGTGGAAAGTTGTGATGGCTTACAGAAGCTTTTCAGGTGTCTTGGGTCACAGGAAATGTGTTCTGTTATTAAACATTCTTCCATTTGTCATGGCACAGTCTTTAGTTCTCTGTGTAGGCAGATTTGCCATCCTGGAACTGAAGCTTCTAAGGGTTGAACCAGCCAAAAGAATTTAGGAAAAAGTTTTTGTGTGATAATGATGGACTTCCAAGAACCTTTAACAAGAAGATCCTGAAATAGTTCAAGATTACTTTAGACAAATGTGAAAAAAGTCCAATTCAAATGACCTTGACCAAAAAGGAAATTTGATGGTTCTTGGTAGCTCACATGCCTGAAGGAATTGCTAGAGGAGCCAGGACCTCGGTTCCTGGAAGAACCCTGTGCCTCTGGGCTTCCTTCTTCCATCCAGCTTTGAGCTCTACTGGCCTCTGGTTGGCTTTGCTCTTCACATAAGCCCTTTGCAAACAGTGCAGAAGATGCCTGCTGGCAGCCTGAGTTCTATCTTCTAGACCTGGTAGCCCCAGAAGAATAACTCCTTCCTGTTAGTGCACTTCTAAGGGGGGACTCTGGTCTTCTTTGTGTCCCCTGAACATGCTTGCAAAATAAAAACAAAACAAAACAAAAACCCTTTCTTGAGAGAAAGATAGGGCATTATGATTTGACAGTCTTGGCCCATGTTTTCCGGAGCCTTTTACTTACCACCTGTTGCTAGAAAGTGTCCTGAGAAGAAGGTTATAAGTCAGAGGGGCTGACATTGGGGTAAGGAGAGCGAGGCACTCATTTTAGATGCAAAATACAAGGAGGTGTCTAACAATTCAGAAACCAAGATAAATATTATTTTAGTGCAATATTTAAAAAAAAGATTGGCTAACAATGTGTTGTGGATTGACTGCCGTTTTGGTGCATAAAGTTTTATTGGAACCAGGGCTGAGATTAGGGTAGGCTGAGTAAGGCAGGGTCATGTAAGTAGAGGGTCAGGTTCTGTTATTACTTAAAATTGTGATCCTTTGTCCAAAGATTTTGGAGCAAGCAGAAATTATACTTTGTAAGTAACTGAAGCAACTTATTAGGATTCAAAAAAGCCAATTTGATACTCTTTTCCTCTGAGTTCAGTTGAGAAACCAACACAGGGGTTAGGCAGACAGATTTAAAAATGTCACTTTTCTTTTTCTGATAAAGCTTTTGGAGAAGTGGTTTAGTAGTGATCCACTTATATATCACACTTGGGATAGTGCACCTGTAGGGAAAGAGGTCCAGGTGTTCAGAGGAGTTTTGTTTGCCTCGGTCTCTGGTTTGCCTTGGTTCAGGGCAACAGGAAGGAAAAGCCCCAATCGTTCTTTCTTATAGATTTTAATAAAGTAACACTACATTCCAACCAAGTCAATCAGTCCTAATGCATGGAAAGAAAATGGGGCAAATAGTGAGGGGTGCTACCAGGTGGTCACTTGGCTTGGAGACAAGGTGCCAGGGAGAAAAGTTTCCACTAATAATAACTTGAAAACAAGTATTCTTTAATTATAAATATTTGAAAACCCTGTTTTCATCAGGTAAACTAGGTCTGTGGGTTGACTGAAGTGAGGCCTGCTTCTGCCAGACATACCTCAGATCACCACCATAAAGTAAGTCGTAATCCTTCGCTGGTGGAGGGTGGAGCCTTCAATTTGTAAAAGACAAAATACTTGTAGAAGTCAATACAGTGAGGTATGCCTGTGTACTTCTGCTTGAGGGAACAGCACAGGTCTGAACTTTTCCACTTCCCAATGTTTATAGCTTTATAAACATCAGGGCTTCCCATGGCTGATAGCACAGTGCATAAGGCTCTGGCCTGCGAACCCAAAGGTCACAGGTTTGATTCCCCAGCCAGGGCACATAACCAGGTTGCAAACCAGGTCTACAGTCAGGTCTGTGGCTGGAGGCAGGTGAAACGCAACCATACATTGACATCTCTCTCCCTCTCTGCCTCTCTCCCTTCCCCTTTTTCTAAAATAATGAAATAAAATCTTAAAAACAAACAAACAAAAACATCAGGGCTATTGAAAGCTGGTGACTACTTGGTGTCTACTATATGAAATTGTTCAGTTCTGCACTCTGGTTATATACTGCCTGGGTCTTGTCCTAACTAATCTCTGTAAAATCCAGTTGGGGGATCTTAATGAACCAAGGCAAGTCAAGAACTCCCCAGAACTGTTCTGAGAAAGAGAAAGGAAAACAGGGGAAGAAGAAGCAGTATTAAAGGAGGCTTCATGAAGGAAGGTGTATTTGAGTCAGGTCTTAACAAAAGGGTATTCCAAGCAAACAGGACAAAATGAGTAAAGTCAGAAATCTTGGAATATTTGGGAACTGGTAGGAAGTTTAACTGGTTTTGACTCTAGTGGAAGAAAGTTATCAAAGCAAATGATCAAACAGGTTAAACATTTTCTATGGACCAAACTCTGGTGCTTTCATTTATCAATTATTTAGATTCCCTCAAAATCCCAAGATGTAGGGCATAGCTCACTTCATCAATGAAGAAGCTAAAACTATGTTTCCTGGCCACATAGATAATACTTAAGGTATCAGAATAAAGTCCAGGTCTATTCGTCTTTAATTTTTCATGCCCTTAACTTCTGAGATATGGTGACGCTGAAGATTGAAAAACTGGAAAGGGACAGACTCAGGAATTTGTTGCTCAGTTGCTTGAGAAGAGGCAAAGTACGAGATTGCTCTTAGGCAGGCTGTGTGTGTGTGTTGTGTGTGGGTGTGTATTTAAAAAATTACCCACATGATGGATACTTGCTTTGAGTAACTCACGTTGTATGTTCATAATATAAGGTATGGGTTAAAAACCTGAATAAATAGATAAATAGCAGGTTTGATCTTACATTTTTCCGCCTCAGGCAGGCAAGAGAGACAAGCCAGTAATTGGATGCTGAGCATAGTTGATGTCCCCTAAAGAACATGCAGGGTAGTAGAAACAGAGTGAGGGAAGGGCTTTTTGTGCACTTACACAGAAATAGGGAGATACTGAAATAACCTCTGATTTTCAATGCAGCCATTTTTATTGTTCTACTTCGTTGGAAAAGATTACCTAGCATTACCATTTATTACCACTAGATGGCACCATAAGACTAAGGTTAAATTACTCCCCCCCACCCCCTCCGCTTCTTTGGCCCCTTTCCCCACATTTTCCTTTTCCTAGTGAAAAAGTGGATTAAGAAGTACCAAGAAGGACTATGGGGGAGAGAAAGTTTTTAAAAAAATGAATGCTATTATTCTAAATAGATCTCTTATTCTATATACTGTACTTCTCTTTGGAGGGGACATATCACTCACAGAAAAGGAAAGAAACTCCCAATAAGTGTCTATTTAGAGTTAATATGTCAAATTAGTTTGGGTTTGAAAATGTATTCACTTACTCAAAAGTATGTACAACTTTAGCCTTAGCCTTTGGACTGTCCATTTGTGATGTTTTAAATTGTGATTTTAGTAAATAGAAAGCAGACATAGACAGTGTTCTGTGACTACTGTTCTCCGAATTCATGAAAACAGTTTGTCTTCAGACATTGTCTTCATGACATTGGTGAGATGTTCTTTTGATTCTGTGGTCTTGGTCAGTGTCATAGAAGGTAGTTCAGCACTCTTCAGGAATGCCGTTTTCCTCAGAGATAGCTTCCTTGGCTAAAATTACAGAATCGTTTTGCCTGCAAGAGGTGATGAATAATTTTGAAAACGAATAAGAATTCATTTTTATTCCTGTCTTGTTGTGGCCCTCCCATTAATATGTAGCTTTTATGAGGGAGTGAATATTCAGAATTTTGGACTTCTGATTTTCCTTTCTAGTACTTCAGCATGTTAATATTGTTTTATGATCGTTCCCTTCATTCTGGTGGTTTTGATCACATCTCATCCTTTAGTCTTGGTCTGCCTGGCTGTTGGCAGAGCCTCTCCATCCATTGGCCTCTCCACTCACACTCACAAATGTGATGCCTCCTCTTCCTTATGTTATTCATTCCTCAAAGTTACTCTATGTAATCTACCCCTTTCTTACCAGCTTTACCTTTGATAGCAAAAAAGATTAACATAATCGTTTATTTCTTCCAATTTACCTTGGTTACCTGTTGCTAGTTTTTACTACTTCCAAATGCATTGGAATACACACACACACACACACACAAACACACACACACATTTCTCCTCACCTGAGGATGTGTTTATTGATTTTAGAGAGAGGGAGAGGAGAGAGAGAGCGAGGAAGAGAGAGAGAGAGAGAGAGAGAGAGAGAGAGAGAGAGAGAGAGAGGGAGAGAGAGGAAAATAGAGAAAGAGAGGGAGAGAGAGAAAAAGAGAGAAGTTGATATGAGAGAGGAGCGTTGATCGGTTGCCTCTCATACAAGCCCTGACTGGGAATCAAACCTGCAACCTTTAGGTTTACAGGATGATGTTCAGATCAAGTTAGCCTCGCCAGCCAGGGCTCAGATTGATATTTATTTCCAGGGAAGACACTGGATATTAGGGCTCATACGGAAATAGCCTTTGTCTCATCCCATTTTCCACAGTACCCCAGTCTCTCACTGTTACTAACCAAGTTCACCCAGCTATTTCCAAGTATTCCTTCTAGGGGAGTTTCTTCCCTGCAGTTGTGAATACTTGGAATTACACCGGAAAACAAGGCTTCTAATTGAAGTTATGTTTGTCAATGTCTAATATTATTTTTTTTTCCTACTGTGAAAATAAACATGGGAAGACAATATACCAGAGATCTAGGTTAATCCCACTCTGCTTTTTCTCAAACTCCACTTTGTGTAGGAAGGCAACATTAAAAACCTTTCCTCCATGTTTATATACAAAAGCTCTATAGGGATGAAACATACTAAATTGTGCACCTTCTCTTTTTAAGGATGTTGTACATGCATGTTGGCCTTCAGATGCTGTCAGTAATTTTTTTAAAACAGATTTTATTATTTTTTAGAGAGAGGAGAAGGGAGAGAGAGGCAGAGAGGGAGAGAGACATCAATGTATGGTTGCTTTTCACCTGCCTCCAGCTACAGACCTGGCTGGAGACCTGGCTTGCAGCCTGGTTATGTGCCCTGGCTGGGAATCGAACCAGCTACCTTTTGGTTCGCAGGCTGGTGCCTTATCCACTGTGCCACAAGCCAGGGCCAGAGCTATTTCTTAAGTGCTGAATCTGTCCAGTTAGCCTATATGCCTCAGCTTTCCCACCACATCATCTCAGACTCCTTATCCACTGTGCCACCAGCCAGGACCCGTTCAGTAATTTTAACGTAGGGATACCGGATAGGCACAAGAATCAGTACCCAGAGATGTCCTTTCTGCCACAGAAGGATACGGGTTTTGTCCTTTCTCAGTCCTGGAGATGTCATCTTGCTCTGCATTCAGTTTCTTAGGAGTGGCCAGTGCTGGCTTGTCATCCAGGCCTGCTACCTGGTAATCTGCTCAGTCAGCCTGAAACTGTCTTCTTCCTGCCTGTGTTAGAAGATAGGTTTTGAATGCTTCATTAATAATCAAATAACTAAGGTACAGGGCATAAGGAAACCAATGATCAAATACCAATTATGAAAGGCTCTGTTGTTCCCATGGAATTCATCAAGGCATGTGAAGAATACCACCAATAGTGTTCAACTTCTCAAATAATTGAGTTATAAAAGTTAAGCTCAGTATTAAGTCTATTTTAAATACCTTGGAACAAAAGGGACTAAATACAGGTTTTCTCTGAATGAAAACGTCTGGCCGGAGCTCCCATCAATCTGCAGGAGTCTCTGGGACACTGCTGCTCAGTGTGGCCCGTGGCCAGCAGTGTCAGCATTCGCGAGGACAGTTTTAGAAACATAGAACCTCAGGTCCCATCGCAGACCCGCGGAATCAGAGTTCAGCAAGATCTCCAGGTGATTTTCATGAACATTAGGGTCTGAGGAACTCTGATGTCTGATGTCCTGGTTAGAATCGAGACCACTTTATCTGCTTTAGTTCAGCCACGTGAAACTTGGCATGCTCAATCTCTGCTGCTCTTGTTCCTTCTCCTTCTTTCTCCTTTTCATAAAACAGGAGAACATTGTTAAAGAAAGAAGCTTTCCATATTTTTTTAGTTTAATTTTATTGTTGTATTACATCCATCCCCTTTTTGCTCCCCTCTGTCCCCCTCCCCACCCACCCATTTCCTCCCATCAATCATCAATCCCACCTGTTGTCCATGTCCATGGCTCCTTTATACTAGGTTCTTGTCTAAACTGCTCCCCTTCCTTGCCTCTGCCTCCCAACCCCCTTCCTTTTTCTTTCAACAAAAGGGGAAATATAAATATAGCCCTAGGAGGTTGAATAACAGTATATTACTGATCTTTATTCTGTATAAGACTTTCTCTAGATAGAACAAATATACAACCCCTCTACTAAATTCTTATTCTTAATTTTTCTGTGGTCTCGCCTGTGTCTTCCACCTGTGAAATGACTTCTTCCTTTAGTTTCTTTCTCTTACACCTCACCTGGCTCATGCCCTGTTCCACCTGGTAGCAGTTTGTGAAGTTCAAGTATCAAGTTCCAGTGATAATACCTTGCTAAGGTGGTTTCAACTATTGGGTCTCTAAGGCTCAAAATCAGGGCTATTTTACCAGGAACCCTTGATGGGTCGGGTAAGTCTGGGGATGTGCTGAACTTCTACCTTCTCACACTGCAGGAAGGCTTACAACTAACTATAGGCACCTCTTCCCATGATGCAGCATGTGTCTGGGTAAGTAATAAGAGGTATTCTGCTTCCAGCCAGATAATCAGGATAATTAAAAAACTTATTTACTATTATTAATGAACTAGACATGGCATCATCAAAATTCTCTGGTATATACCAGGTCTGTCCCAAAAGTATTGACCTTGCAAACTGTTTTAATTATATTGACATTGACTTAATACTTTTGTGACAGGCTACTTTATATATATGTATATATACATAATTTTATTTCTATATACATTAAATTAATTTAATTAATATATATTTTATTTTTATTGACACTATTACAGAGGTTCCATTTCCTCCATCCCCTGCTGTTTTTCAACTTAAATTTAGTGTAGTCAGGTGTAAATTTAGTGTAGTTAGAGGTTAAAGAGTATTACAACTTTTCTTTCTAACAGGTAGCACATAACATTTTAGAATTTATAACAAAGAAAAAAGAAAATAAAAAAATACTTTTCTTCTATTTTATCAGACCAGCATGTTTAGAATTTTCTAACTTCATCAAGGTGTTTTAGTTTGGCAGCTAATGTTTTAGATTTGTAAAGCAACATTTTAAGTATTTAACATTTTTTCAATGTAGCACACATAATTTATTGAAGGCATTTTTTTTTATAAAGGATTTTTAAATTTTTTGCTCAAGAAATTTGCATTGTCTAGATTATTTATGAGGAAAGAGGTTTAAAAATATTTTGGTGGCTCAAATCTGATATAATCCAGTTTCATTCCAAATGTAGCATGCACCTATCCTATTTTTTCTTCTGCAAAGGAAAACGTAGTGTGAAACATGTTTTTCTTTTTTTAACACTTTTTTTTTGGTTAATTTAAACATGCATTTTGAGTGGTCAATTTTTACTCTTGCTTGCAAGGTTAACTATAGGTCAACACTGTTTGTTTCTTTAATATTGACTTAACTCTGACTGCTGTTGACATTTTTTAAGGTCTATTTATTTTAATACTACATAATTTAAGGGGAAAAATCAAGACTAATTAGTTGTTAATGAGAAATGCATATAATGAGAAACAAATGTAACATTAATGTCATGTGCAATGTATGTCTGTGTGGTTTAAAAGGTAGGAACACAACCATTATTCAAAATTAGGGAATAAAATCATCGTAATAATTACTAGCAGATGTGCTGTAACTTGTGTTGCAAGTGAAAATTTCTTTGTCAGAACAATGTGTTGCAATGTTGAATTGTATGCATTTGATATGACTTTTGAAGGGTTTATGTTTTTCACCAAAGTCTTTTTCAGTCCAGCTGTCTGGCATCCTTAGGAGACTGGGAAAGATTTAAGCTAATATGTTCTCTTCCTCACAATTTTATTATTATTCTATCCCCAGCACAGAGATACCCCTTGACACATGCTGGTGGCAGGTTTGACTGTGGCCGCCCATCACTCTGCCAGGTCACTGCATACTTACTGTTGAAGGAGCATCTTGTGTGTTTCCCAGCTTAAAATTCACAAATTAGATATGCGTTTGCTACCAGAGACTGTTCAATTCCACACAGAGGCTGGAAGGCAATGAGGAAAGACCTTATGGATGTCCATACCTGAGGGTGCTGAGCGGGACCTACTAGTTCTCAGCCTCCTGAGTGCAGATCCTGTACTGCTGAGCAATGTCTTGGGTTCCAAGACATTGGAATAAAACACAGTGAATAAAACACAGGAAATCTCTGCTCTCATAAAACTTATGTTCTAGTGAATAATATTTAAAATCAGCCCTGGCTGGTAGCACAGTGGATAAGGTGCTGGCCTGTGAACCCAAAGATCGCTGGTTTGATTCCCCAGCCAGAGCACATAACCAGGTCTTCAGCCAGGTCTGTAAGCTGGAGGCAGGTGAAAGGCAACCATACATTGATGTCTCTCTCCCTCTCTCCCTTCCCTTCTCTCTAAAAATAATAAAATAAAATCTTAAAAAAAAAGTCATTGGTGTCTGTTAGGGTGTCTGTTACTACAATCTAAGCACCCTTCTAAGTACTTACATATGACATCTCATTTAATTCTTAGAACAATCTTCATAGATATTTCTAATTGAAAAGATAGTAAGACTGTTATGACATCATTAATACTAAAAATGAAAATAACACATCCTTATAGTAATATATAATTGTTAGAAAAATATTTTTATTTCAACCAAATGAACATTCAAGCTACTTAGAATATCTAGATACCAGTAATAAGAAAGTGTGTGTATGTATGCATATATGTATATATTTTTATGTATGTTTGTTGTATTTATTTTATGTAATGGAGAGAAATCTATCTCCAATGTAATATTAAAATTAACTCTGATGAAACAAACTTGAAGGGAAAGGCAAATATTGGAGTATCTGTGGGGAAGGTATTTCATGTTTATGTTGGAGCCAGTTACTAACTGGCTTCTAATGAAGGATACTTTTCCCAAAAGTTTGGTGCACGGACCTCTTGCATCAGAGTCACTTGGGATGTTTGCTAAAATGGCCAGTTTTGGGGGGTGGTTCTCTAGATATACTTTATATGAATAGCTGGATGCAGGGCTCAGGAATCTGCATTTTACACCAAAGCTCCCATTACAGTTTGAGAATCACTGATAAAGTGTTATTTTCATAGTCTAATATTTCAGATGGTCTCTCTCTCTTTGAAATTCTCATAGTTATATTGTCAGCTGGTGAACATCTGTCTAGAATCCTAATGTATAAGCAATAATAGTGCCTAATAACATACAGTATCTATTAATGTTGAACAAGGGTGTCTGTTTCTGGCATTATGAAACCTAGAATATTGCTTTTCTTTCTATGTGTGTTATGAACCAGTAGCATAAATCAGTTTTTGTTCAACTTTATCTGTGATGGCTATTTCATTTATAATATCCAATGCTTTATTTCCTTTGTTTCTTGATATTTTATTACGTCCCCAACTTCTCTCAAGCCAATTTCTTGTTTTTAAAAGTTATTTTGAATCTAATTGATTAATAGCTAGTTATTATACAATCTATACAAACAATCTATAGTTAGTATCATTAAATTATTAAATATATGTAGCTTTCTTTTTCTTGGTCAGGGTAAGAAAGGCAAAGCTATAGTAACAAGGAATTTTAAAATGTCAGTGGTTTAACATACACTCACGAACTTTATTTCTCTCTCATGCTGCTAGTCCAGTGTGAGTGTGTGGCTTTGCTCCTCACAGTCACAAAGGAAGGTAGGCTAAAGGAGGCTGCTTCTTGTAGCTGCATTGTCTGAAACGTGGGAGCTCTTTGACAAGGTTTGAGAATGGAAGGGTCCCACAAAGACTTTTAAATGCTTTGGTCTAGAAGGTGAACGTACCATTTGCTCTCACAGACCATGTCTCTAGCAGAACATGCGGTTTTACCTAATAAGGGGGCAGGAAAATGTGGGAGAGTACTTGTATACTGTTATCATATTTTTGGTACCTTCAAGTTTCTGGTGCAGCTCTACACTAGCCGTGAACAAAATACGTGTGGGTTACTGGAATTTCTTTAACCAAGAGGATGACAAAAAGAGACACTTCTGTTAAAAGATATTGTGACTTGTATTAGTTAACTAGAGAAAAGAAATATTCTTATCTTGTAATTAGGTACTATGGAAACCACAGATGATGTAGAAGACACAGAAAAAAAAAAAATCATGTAAAAAAGAGAAACAATACTTGACAAAATCGTACCTGAATAATAGTTGCTAATCCAACAAAAAAAAAAATTAAAAGCATGATAGTACTAACAAAAAAGCATATTGGACAGGCACTATAGGAAGCTAGATAGACATATTTTTTGGTTCATATTTTTTAATTATAAATAACTTGTATGAGAAAGCACTGTGGGCAATCAGAAGTGACATCAATCACAACACAGACAAAGTCCCTGCTCTACTGGAACTTAACATTAAAGAGCATAATGATGGTGAATATGTATTCAGGCTTATTAATAGTACCCTTGCTACTATTTTACATGCCTTGTGTCATTTAATCCTTATAACAGTCTCACAATGTTGTAATTTAAGAAGGGATAATAAGATGAAATTGAGGAGATAGGCTTCCTTTTTTAATAGTTTTGATTTTTATAGGTTAAAAGTGATCAAATATTGTCATTTTCATAAAATTCAACATAATAGTCAACATTTACTGAAATTTTTATCAGAATAAAATTATGCATCATCATCCGTCATTATCATTTTAACATTTATGGGTTACTTCAATATATAAAGAACTGTACTAACATTATGCATGCATTTTCTCATTTAATTCTAGATTAGTTTCTTATGGCTCTTGCAAACAAATTACCACAAATTTAGTGGCTTAACATACCACAAATTTATTATGTTACAATTCTGAAATAAATCCAAATAGATTTCCCTGGGAAAAATTAAGTAACTGGCAGAATTATGCTTCTTCTGGAGGCCCCAGAGGGGCATGTGCTCCTTTGCCTTTTCCTGCTTCAAGGGGCAGCCTGCAATCCTTGGCTCCTGGCCTCTCCCTCCATCTCTAAAGACAGCAGACACAGCACTCTGACCTCTGAGTCACATCTCCTTAACCTCTGGAGAACCCTTGTGATGACATTGGATTCACTTGGATAGTACAAAATCATGTTCTTCCCCCAGGTCCTTAATCATGTCTGCAACATCACTTTGCCAGATAAGGTAACATAGTCACAAACTCTAGAGATTAGGATGTAGACATTTGGAGGGTGTGGGGTCATTATTCTGCTTATCACACATTATAATACAAGTTCATACAGCAGATACTATCAATATCTGTGTTTTATAGATGAGAAGAGAGCTGAGACTTAGAGAGGTGAGGTACTCTGCCCAAAGTCTCACTGGCCAATGATGGAACTAGTGAGTGCAGTAACAGAACTAGATTGTACTCCTACTCATTAAACCATGACATCAACATGACAGTTCTAGAGATTTGCTTACATACTCCCTGAAACAACTCAATCCATCATGTCAGAGGTGACTTATTCTGGTAGAACAAAAGTGTAGTCACTGTACTTTTAATTGTGTTTTCGGGTCAAATTTTTTTTTCTTCCATGCTTTAGAGTCTAAAGTTCTGGGGTTTCAAGCTCTGAGCGTTTAAATTTTTAAACCTTTTCTTCAACTCTTATTTGACTCTTCATAGATACCCTTTAGATCCAGCTTTACAAAAATGTTAATTGCTTTCTGCTCAGCTGAGAGCATTACAGAACCAGCCAATGGTGTTCTGGAACAGCTGTGGGGTTTCATTGCTCACTGCCAAGAAGCATGACTCCTAAGGCAAAAGTTAAATGAAGAAGCAAAGGGGTTTAAAGGTTATACAGATTTAGCACAATGGCAGATTTCTGCTGCTAAATCCATTCCCTTTTAAAACACCCATAAACAAAGAGCCTGCCTCCCTCTGCCACTTTAAAGCAGACCAGTTTCGGAATATACCACTCAAAGTACCATCCTTCGGAAACACAGAGTCTGCAGCTCAGCAGTCCGGCCCCAGTTCAGCTCCAAGCATCTCTCATGCGTCTGTGTGCTGAACCAGGCAGGTTCCCGCAGCTCTGCCAGCACTGTTGCTGTCTTGTGGCAGATAGGCCAACCTCCTGACCTCATGTCAGACTTCCCTGCAGACCTTATGGGAGACCCCTGTTACTCAGCCTTCCTGAATTTTAAATGCTTGGCTCAGAAATTCCTGCATGGCTGAACATCCAGCTCTTCCTATGGTATGTTAGTGTCTACCATTTTTGTCAGCTCCCCAGTGTCTTTGACCCTCTTGTGGCTGCCATTTTTAGTCAGGGCAAGAGTTCCCAGGCATGCATGGGCTTTGGGCATCCAGGGTGGAGGTCCCCCTCCCCCCCCACAGCTCACTCAGGCAACCCCTGGCTGCCATGAGTCTCTGCTGATGCACCAGCAGGTTCTCACAGTCAGTAGAACTGCAATTTTGCTCCAGGCTGCAGCCCCCATCCCTTCAGGAAGGCATGAGCTGTTAATCTGCTTTAGTTCTGCTCTCTTCCTCAAATGCTGTACTCTGCTTTTCAGGCCTCCCTTCTGACCCCTTGAAGGATTTGGAGGGAATGATGGGGCTCTCCCACCCTCAGGAGCCTCATGCTCTGCACCCCATTATGACAGCACAAATCAGGCTCATTAATTTCAGAAGCAATATCACTTCTGTCTGTTTCCTGTCCAAATGGAATATCTTATATCCGATACCTATATCTATATATATCATATGTATCCCCATGACATATATCATGTATACCACACACACAAACACATGTGTATACATAAGTAAACACATATTAAACTTTAAGAATAATTTTTTAGTTGCTTAAATTAAAACAGAATATTTACCCATTAGACATTAATCTGAGAGTTTTGCTTTCAAATGATTACCATCAAACTCCTACAAAAAACATAGGTGTTATGATTGATATTTTTAAAAGTCAGGACTACTCTAATTGTTATTTTATCCAATTCCTTAATTACTATTATTATTTTGAAAGTATATAACAGTATAATGTAGACCACAATAAAGCCCTTAACCTTTTTCTTCAAAAGAATGGAATTATAAAAAAACATTTCCACATCTTTTGTAGAACTGTTTTTTGAGTATATTCTTAATGTAATTAAATATTCTTAACATAAATATTTACAGAAAAAATTCATCATCCCCTTTCCTTTTATTTCCATGATTGCTAGGAAATGCTGAACCTAAATTTGTGCTGAGTTGCAAAACAACTTTTCCTTAGCTTCTGTATGAATTCATGTTTACTTCTCATTATTAGCTATATAGGTGCATGTTTCAAGCTTTTTAAGAAGCATGAGCATAATACATGTTTTGAGGAAATAAACTATCAAAATTAGTTCGAGGCTTCCAATGAGTTTCTGGTAGTGCTATCTCAGGCTAATGATTTCTAAAATTTGTAGGTTTGTGAAGGGAGGGTCATTACAACTGTCTTTTGTAGTAACAACATTGTTTGTCCCTCAAAGGCATCTGTGGGCAGAAAATCAAATTAGCAGCTCAGCTGTAATTCTTCAGGCAATTGATGATAGGGCACTATCTAGAATTCCTTTTGTTATCCCTGTGACTTGGTCTGCCTGAAGCTGAGACAGTGAGATGTTTTAAGTTCAATGCGTATATTCATGGAGGTAGAATGTATAATGAGGGGCCTGAATTGCTAAGTTTTAAAATATAAACTGGGTATTCATGCCTTGTCTTTCCTGCTCCTCTTTCTCCTGGGGAAGGGCTGGGCTGCAAGCGACACCTGTTCTGCTCTTTTCTCTGTCAGACAGTGGGTGACAAGGACCTGTTTGACTGGGAAAGCCTATGGTTTTCCTGTGCTGCCTGTGACTTGGAGAGAAGGCAGGTTTATGTCCAATTCCAGGGTTTAATAGTAGGAAGCCCCACAAACCTGCAACATGAGCCACATTCTCCCATAATAATTTTACTAAAGATGGTATTTTGGACTCCTACATTACTGTTGCCTTATTTCTCAAATATTTTAGAACTTAGGCAGAGAAGCAACACTTCAGCAAGATAGGGAAACATAAGTTGCTTGTATAAATCAATAGCCTTTATATTGTAGGTCTTTGCTTTTCATCACTTTGAATACTTCTTGCCAGTCCCTTTTAGCCTTCGAGGTTTCTTTTGAGAAATCACCTGATAGTCTTATAGGAGCTCCTTTGTAGGTAATTCTCTACTTTTCTCTTGCTGTTTTCTCAGATCATCTCTCTATCTTTAACCTTTAGCATTTTAATTATACTGTGTCTCAGTGTGGTCTTCTTTGTGTGCCTCTTGTTTGGGACTCTCTGTGCTTCCTGTACTTGTATGTTAGTTCCTTCATCAAATTAAGGAAGTTTTCTTTCATTATTTTTTAAATAAGTTTTCAATTTCTTTTTCTTCTCCTTCTGACACCCTTATGATTTAGGTGTTGATAAACCCAAAGATGTCTCAGAGGCTCCTTAGCCTGTACTTTTTCTTTTCTTTTCTTTTTCTTACCATAAATGTAAACAAACTGAATTCACTTAACAAAAGGCAGAGTAGCAAATTGGATCAAAAAATAAAATGAAATTGTATGGTATCTTCAGGAGAGACATCTATACAAAGACAAAGACAAAAATAGACTAAAAGTAAAGTGTGGAAAATAATTCTCCAAGCAGATAGCATCCACAGAAAATCAGGAGTAGCCATACTTATATCTGACAAAAGAGATGTGAAGATAACAAAGGTAACAAGAGAAAAAGATGCACATTTTATAATAATAAAGGGACTATTACATCAAGAAGACATAACACTTCTCAATATACATATATGCACCCAATCAGGGACCACCAAAATATATTAAAAAACTACTAATAGAACTAAAGGGAGAGACTTTCAAAAACACAATCATAGTAGGGGACTTAAATAACCTAGATAGATCATCCAAACAGAAAATCAATAAAGACATATCTACCTTAAATGACATATTTAAACCAAATGGATGTAATTGACATTTATATTTATAGAGCCCTTCATCCCAGAACATTAGATTGTTAATTTTTCTCCAGTACATATAAAACATTTTTTAAAAAAATTTATTGTTGTTGTATTACATCCATCCCCTTTTTGCTCCCCTCTGTTCCCCTAAAACATTCTTAAGGATAGACTGTATGTTGGGTTGCAAAACTAGCCTCAACAAAGTTAAGCAGATTGAAATTATACCAAGCACATTTTTTGAGCACAAAGCTTTGAACTTAGAAATCAACTGAAGAAGGAAGTAAAGAACCCCACAACCATGTGGAGACTAAGCAACATACTACTAAAAATGGCTGGGTCAAAGAAGAAATAAAAGATGTGACCAAAAGATATTTAGAGACAAATGACAATGACAATATGACATATCAAAATTCCTGGGATGAAATGAAAACAGTTACAAGAGGGAAATTTATATTATTACAGGCCTATCTCAAGAGAAAAGAAAAAACCTCAAGCAAACAGGTTGGCATCATATCTTAAGAAAATAGAAAACAAAAGTAGCCCAAAGTTAGCAGAAAAAAGGGAATAATAAAATTTAGAGCAAAACTGAATGAAATGGAGAATGAAAGACTATTTGAAAAACAAACACAACAAAGAGCTGGTTCTTTGAAAAGATTAATAAAATTGACAAAGCACTAGTTAGACTAAAGAATAAAGATAAAAGACGCAGAAACAAAAGAAGAGCAATTACCACAGATATCACAGATATTAGATCATATTAGAATACTATAAAAGATAAAGAAATAAAATACATCCAAATCAGCAGATGATATTATTCTCTACATGAAAAATCCTAAAACTGTTAGAAACAATAAACAAATGCACATAGTAAAGTTGCAGAATACAAAATGTACCAAATCCACTGCATCCCTGTATACTAACAATGACATTTCAGAAAAAAAAAATGAAAAGAAAATTGCTTTTGCATTTGCAACAAAAGGAATAAAGTGGCCCTGGCTGGTAGCACAGTGGATGAGGCACTGGCCTATGAACCCAAAGGTCGCTGGTTCAATTCCCCAGCCAGGGCACATAACCAGGTTGCAAGTCAGGTCTGTGGCTGAGGCAGGTGAAAGGCAGCCATACATTGATGTTTCTCTCTCCCTCTCTGCCTCTCTCCCTTCCCCTCTCTCCAAAAATAATAAATAAAATCATTAAAAAAAGATTGAAAAAGTCAAAATGAAATGGAAAGGTATTCTGTGTTTATGAATTGGAAATATCAACATAGCAAAATGTCCATATCATCTAAAGAAATATACAGATTTAATGCAATCCCTACCAAAATAACAAACATTTCTTAAAGAAAAGAAAAAATTAATCAGATTTATATGGGACCACAAAAGACTCTGAACAGCCAAAGCAATTATTAGATAAAAGAACAAAGCTAAAGGTCTCATTCACCCTGACTTTAAATTATACTATAGAACAATGATAATCAAAATGGCATGGTATTGGCAGAAAAAATAGACACACAGACAAGCAGAACAGAATTGCAGACCCAGAAATAAACCCACATGTATATGGGCAAATACTTTTTGTTAAGGAGCCAAAAACATACAGTGGAGGAAAAAGAGCCTCTTTAATAAATGATGTTGGAAAAGTTGGAAAGCCATATGCAAAAGAATAAAACTAGACTACAGTTTGTCCCCAGAAACAATGTTGAATTCAAAATGAATAAAAACCTAACTATAAGAGCTGAAACAAAAAAATTATGTAGAAGAAAACAAACACAGGTACCAGAATTATGGATCTTGTTTTAAGATTTTATGAATTTGACCCCAAAGGCAAGGAAAGTAAAGGCAAAAATACAAATGAATTGGACTGTATCAAATGAATAAAGCTTTTGCCAGCAAAAGAAACTGTCAACAAAACAGACAACCAACCAAATAAGAGATATTTGTAAATAACAACTCTGACAAGAGGTTAACATCCAAAATATATAAAGAACTCATACAGCTCAACACAAAATAATCCAATTGAAAAATGGATAGAGAATCTGAACAAACATAAACAAACACCTCTTCTAAGAAGATGTACAAATTGCTAACAGGTAAATAAATGGATGCTCAACTTCCCTAGCTATTAGAGAAATACAAATCAAAACTACAATAGGATACCATATCACACCTGCAGAATGGGTATTATCAACAAGACAAGTAATAACAAGCATAAGGGAGGTTGTGGAGAAAAAGGAACCCCCATTCACTGCTGGCAGGAATGTAAACTGATAAAACCACTATAGAAAATAGTTTGGAGGTTCCACTAAAATTAAAAATAGAGTTACAAGAGGACTCAATAATTTCTGCTGACTACCTACTAAAAAATTGGAAAATACAAAGATATATGCACTCCTTTGTTCATTGCATTATTTAAAATAAAAAATTGATTTTAGACAGAAAAAGCAAGGGGACAGGGAAGGATGAAGGGGAGAGAAAAAGAGAGAGGAAGGGAGACACAGAGAGATTTATTGATTTATTTTTCCACCGATTTAAGCATTCATAATTTGATTGTTTTGTGTACCACAACTTTCGCATATTGGGTCAACACTCTAATTAACTGAGCTACCCTTCCAGGGCCATTGCAGCATTATTCATGATGGCCAAGACATGGAAAATTCTGAAGTATTCTTTGATAGATATCTGAATAAAGAAGGTCTGATACATATATACTATGGAATCTAGTTAGCCATAAGAAAAGATGAGATGCTGTCATTTGTGACAACATGCTTGGACCTTGAGAATATTATGCCAAGTGAAATGAATCAGTCAGAAAAAGATATCACACATGCTTTCACTTACATGTGTGATATAAAACAATGCCACACAGAGAACAGTATAGTGGTTATCAGAGGGAAGGGATGGTAAAGGGTAAAAGAGACCAAATATATGATAATGGAGGATGATTTGACTTTGGGTGGTGGGCACATATCATGGAAAAGTACACTTGAAACCTATATAAACTTTTTAACCAATGTCACCTCAATAAATTTAATTAGGAAAAAAGAATGAGTCTATCTAAGAACTTGAGAAAGCAAGTGAATTCTGCTAAATTCTTGGTTTAGAGATTTTCTAAAATATGGCTCCAAACACCGATGATTAAAAATTTAATAACCTTTTTTGGTCAAAAATATTATAATCAAAGTCAAAACTATGATATCTCTAAAATATAAAGAACTTTTTAAATTTTGAGAGAAAGAAGACTAAAAATCCTATAAAAAGCAAAAACAAATAAATAATTTATAGAAAAGTTTAAAAGGATCTTCAATATATATAAAAATTAACTTTATGTTAAGAGTAATTGAAATTAAAACTACAATAAAATGCCATTTTTTTCACAAATGATTGGCAAAATATACATACAACACAATGTGACTTTATTGACACTCTCACAGGTACATTGCTAGAAGGAGTGCAAAACTGTCAAGTCCCATGGGGACTACCGCTACATTTACTGTTTGGCCCAATGGACAATTTTCCTGTCTGCTTACTTTGGATATATCTTTGCATTTATCAGGGTTGATATTTTCCACCTTCCCATTCCTATGCCTTTTAAAAATTATTTTCTACTCCCACAGTTTTCTAAGTCCATTCTCTTATAGATTGTCTACATTTCTGACACCTTCATCACCTCCTTAGTCATATCTTTTTCTTTGGAAATAGTAACCACATATGGGATAGTCTTTAATTACCTAGCATGGTAATATTTGATGATTTACCTAATTAAATTTTAGTCTTTCCTTTCTTCCTCACCTTCATGCTCTTCCTGGATAATCCCACTTACTTTCAAAGTGCCAACCATCTCTTATTATTTCAAAGGTTGTTTCATAGCATTTCAATGAATTCAAGTTAAGTTTCTCATTTTTTTCTTATATATGCCCCTTACAATTTCTCTATCTTTTGCTCTGAATTTTAATTATTAGTATCTCTACATCCTCCATAATCTAGAAACCTTGAGATCATTGTCATTCTTCCTTCTTTCTCATTATCCATCTTAAAAGATTTTCACAATAATTCTTTGGGCTAGGTGTTATATCTGTTTTATAGAGGATAAAAGTGAGTACTGCCCATGTTAAAGAATAGCAAGAAACCTTTAGATATCACACAGCTAATAGTGAGTGAGCAAATATTTAAATCCAGATCTGTTGGATATTATACCCCAAAATTATTGTTCGTATAGTGTTTACTATATAGTAGACAGTAAATTCTTATTGAATAAGTTAATCCATATATAATAAAAGCAAAGTTTTTCAGTAGATGACAGATTTTTTAGCAGCAAGTTCTTTGTTCTCTAGATCAGACTTTTGGACTTGTAGTTTGATTGCAGAGGAAAGGCCATATTTAGCTGCTAGTATTCAGTAATAATGGATTTATACTGCTTGCTATTGGACATTTTAAAAAATCATGTAACTATTGCTAGAACTTTCTCAAAATTACTATTGGGTAGTTGAACTACTACTCTCTCTTGCCTAAACATGATGTTTGGTAGAAGACTTTATTCAGAGTATGGATCTTCCAGCACCATGCAGTTTTTAAAAACTTACTGATTTGAGAGAGAGAGGAAAGGAGAGAGGTTGGGGGGAAGAGAGATACATCAATTTGCTGTTCCACTTATTTATACATTCATTGGTTGATTCTTGTATGTGTCCTGATCAGGGACCAAACTCATAACCTTGGTGTATGGTGACAACGCTCCAATCAGCTGAGCTACCTAGCCAGGGCCCATCCTTCAGTTTTTAAAAATTGAGATAAAATTGCCATACAATTGCATCATTCAATTTTAATAAATCAAAAGTACAGAAATAGTGACAATTATAGCATAGTGTTAGTATTTTTACTCTCCCTCCCTCTATCTCTCTTTATTGAATATGCACATATTGATTTTGGGAATTGTACTAAAAGTATTTTTTTCTAGTGAAATTAACCAGGCAGTGAAAGACAAATACTATATGATCTCACCCAATACAGGAGACTAATGAACCAAACAAATGAACAAGCAAAATAGAACCACAGGCATGGAAACAAGGATGAGACTTTCAATGTGCAGAGGTGAGGGAGTGGGGGAGAAAAAGGCAAATAAGGGGAACAATTTAGTCAAGGAACTAGGATGGATGGCTCATGGAAATGGACATGTGGGATTGACTTGTAGGAGGGGGAATGGGGAGGGTGGGGAAGGGGAGAGCAGTGGGGGAAATGGGATAAACATCATATAACAATAAAATTAAAAGTATTTTTTCTCCTCTAAGAACTTACATTGTAAAGGAATTCATATTCATCCAGTTATAGAGGATTATCCTGATGGACCATGTGAGTTAGAAAATAATACAGAAATGTATATGTATATTATGATACAAAAGTAAGTTAGAAGTGTTATAAGCTATAACATACTGAGGCATTATAAGAGGTAATATGTTTGAAATTCAAGAATTTTCCACATTTCATATGTATTTTGTCATATGGGATATTTTGTAGTTTCTGAACTTTGGAAGTATTTCAACTTGGATGAGTTTCTGAATCAGAAATGTTAGACAAAGTCAAATAGGTGCTGAGGCAATCAAATGGTGGAGTTGTCAGAAAAATAAAATTAGGAATTGGGCATTTAGCTAATATGGTGAGAAATAATTGGGACTGGAAAAACATGAAGCATATTTGATCTGGAGAGAAATTTTTTTTCTAAAATTTCTGCAGAGAATAGATCATTTTAAAAAAGAACCTAAGCTGAAATAATTTACTGAGAGTAAGAGAAGTTGGTTTGTAGGGTAATGCAAATTGAAGATGGTGGAACGGTAGAATGAATGACGAGTTATATATGTTGAATATTTATTTTTTTCCTAGATGTCATTTGGGAGCTTGGATATGATCCCTGTACATGTGTTTGCACATATTTCAAGTTTCCTTAACCCAGGAAACCTGCACCCTTCAAAGCACAAAGGCTGTGTTACATTGGAGTTTCCTGTCCCTCTAACTGGTATCTGGCCTGGCCCTGCAGCTTTCTTAACAGAACTAAAAACAATATCTACTATCTCTGAAAGCTTAACACTGACCTAACAGTTCTCTTCAGCAATTGAAACCCTATACTTTTCCTGAGAGAGAGTGTTAAGGAGAAAACAGAAAATAGAAAACCTTTTGGAATAGAAGGGAATGGAAGTGATACTTTAATATTTAATACAATTTCTCCAGAAGGTCCTAAAAATTAAGTTAAAGTGAAAGATTTTTAGAGGATACAAACACCTCTGGATTTAGATTGAGGTTGTTTTGTTAGTTTAGTTGGCATTTTAACTATTTAACTTTTTTTTCTTTTCAAAGTGAAGATGATTATAAATGACCATGAAAGAACATACCATAAACTTTAGCATTCATTCAAAAAACTGTGTGGCTAGAAATTATGCCTAATGGACATGATTAGTATCTTTCATTATCCTGATAGAAATATATTGTAGCTGTGCATTGACTATCTATTAATCCAGTCATTTTGGATATTTAGCATTGAAAATATTGTTTAAATTCAAATAAGGCCAAATCTTTCTTATATTGAAAGTATTTTTATATTAAGAGTAATTTTATCTAATACTTTCTTCCTTTTCCTTTTTTTAGTTTTCAAAACAATATCTTGTTGGTACTAGATACAAAAATCTAAAGATGTACGGTAGTCCCAGCTCAGCTCACCTCTGGGTTTGCTTCTGCAGTTTTAGTTACCACCAGTCAACTCTGATCCAAAAACATTAGATGGAAAATTACAAAAATAATTAATAAATTGTAAATTGTATGCTATTCTGAGTAGCATGATTAAAGCTCATACCATCCCATTCCTCCCCACAGCACCCCAGGACTTGAATTATCTCTTTGTTTAGTGTGTCCACATTTTATATGCTCACCTCTGGTTAGTTATTTAATTACCATTGGGTTATCAGACCAGTTGTCAAAGAGGAAGGGAGGGGGAAAGGGAGGGAGAAGAGGAGAGAAAGGGGAAAGGATAAGGTACCACATTTATAAAACTTTTATTAAGTATATTGTTATAATTGTGCTATTTTATTAACAGTTATTGTTATTAATCTCTTACTATGGCTAATTTATAAGTTAAACTTTCCCATTGGTATGTATGTATAGGAAAAAGCATAATACATATAGGGTTCATATTATCTGTAGTTTCATATTCCTTATGGATGAAGGAGGACTACTGTATAAAAGGAAAAGTGAATGATTTCCTCATATCTTTCTATTTTCATTTCTCTGAAGTAACTACATTAATAGCAGTGCATGACATTCTCTGTCTTTTCTCATGTTCATACTAAGATATCAAACATGAATATATGTAAACAGTTTTTAAAATAAGAAAAGAATACTGTATATGCTGTTCTTCTCTTTGCTTTTTAAATGGACCTCCAGATTAATAAAAAACTTCTTTGTACTGGCTGGTTTATATTACATAGAATCAAAGGGTAAAGTTAATAATTAGTGTGCCAAGTATATAAAGAAATTGTTGCTTTTCTTTAGTGGAGGGCATATGAAGTGCTAAAATTTTTTAAAGTTATCTGGAAATTTATTAATATTGAAATTTCAATTATTCTTAAGAGCAGAAATCACACTTTTGGCAGTATATTTGACAGTAATAAAAGCACCAGAATATATGGATAGCTGTACAAGAATTTTGTGTTAAAACTTGTAATTAATAGATCTGGCACTATTATTAATTGAAAATAATTAATGATAATGATATTGATGAATGAAAATAATTAATGATATTGAAAATAATCAATAATTATTGATATGAAGGATAACTGACTGGATAAAGGCCCTGGCTGGTGGCTCAGTGGATAAAGTGCTGGCCTGCAAACTCAAAGATTTTATTATTTTTAGAGAGAGGGGAAGGGAGAGTGGTAGAGAGGGAGAGAAGTCTCAATGTATGGTTTCCTTTCATCTGCCTCCAGCTACAGAGCTGGCTGAAGACCTGGTTTGCAACCTAGTTATGTGCTCTGGGTGGGAATCAAACTAGTGACCTTTGGGTTTGCAGGCTGGCACCTTATCCGCTGTGTAAAATGCTTCTCAATTTGGAATTGCCTAACTCATAGACTTGTGTAGTCTGCATAGCATAATAATTAAATAGGAATTTTGGAAAAAGATATATTTAAGGTCCTAGTTATTTTATTTGTTAAACCTCCATGTCTTTGTCTATAGGACAAGCATTATTATTCTTACATTGTAGGATCATTTTTAAAAATAGGAGTTAAATGAGAAAAGTTACTTGAAGTGTTTAGCAAAGTGTCTGATATGTAAAGACCTAATAAATAGAAACCTTATAAGAATATTTAAGGTTAAACCTGTCAATGAGTATTTACATCCTAAAGTTAATTTTCTGGTTTTGGTAAGCCTCACCATTGCTATTTTAGCAGGCATCTTTCCATGTTATTTCTTTATAATTGTCAAAAGTTTTTCAAGCAGTTTAGTCTTTTATCCAACTCTGTATAATAGGCAGGTTCCTTTCACAGTTTCAGAATTTTCCCCTAAAATGTGCTACAAATAAAAGGCACACAGCTGTGGGCTTTGTGAAAATCAATGTTGTACTTGTATGTTTTTTGTTTTGGGGGAAGAATCTCAATCATCATTTTAAGAACAATTTATTTTTAATGGATTGAAATTGGTTTAATGTAAATATGGCTGTGGCAGACAGCACAGAATGAAATGATCATAAATGTTTTCCCCTTTATTTAGTAAAGGTTTCAAGTAAGTCTTGAGTGTAAAATAAAGTCTTAAGTAGCCTGAGGCTCTGCAAATAACAGCACCAAGCAACAAATCAAAGGACTATGTTTATATTCTTCCTATAGAAAGATCATTACCAATTGATATTTTCGCAAAACACACACACACACACACTCACACATACACACAAATAGCTATATATAATAATTGAAGTAGAAGCAATATATTTTTTAAAAAGTGACCAACAGCCCTGGCTGGTGTAGTTCAGTGGATTGAGCACTGGCCTGCAAACCAAAGAGCCTCTGGTTTGATTCCCAGTTAGGGTACACACCTGGATTGTGGGCCAGGTCTGCAGTTGGGAGCACACAAGAGGCAACCACACATTGATGTTTCTCTCCCTCTCTCCTTCCCTTCCCCTTTCTCTAAAAATAAAGAAAATCTTTAAAAAAAGTGACCAACAATATTATGTGATATGATAAACTAATTGAAGGCATTTTGTCTGGAATATATGGAAATTTTGAACTCTATGTATCTATTGGTAAACATTCATGTTTGGTTTTTTGTCTTGAAATTTTATCATTTTTGTTTGTACATTTCATGGCGCGTTATACCTATAGTGACTATGATTCTGGTAAAAGACTGTTGATCGTAGAGAGTTTAGAGAAAAAGACTTGTGTATTCATTAATTCAGTGAGCACCTATTAAACACTATTACCTGTACTAGACTCAGAAGTTACAATGACAGAAGACAGAAAGGGTCATGGTCCTAATGAAGTCACTTGTTAATGGAGGAAACAGATGTTAAGTAGTTGTAAGAGCATCTGGCTTCCAAGTTGGTGGCATAGGTAAATGTAATACATCCTCTCACAATCACATCAAAAATATAACTAAACTATAGAACAATCATCATTCAGAAACACTTGAACTCTAGCTGAATGGAATCCTAAGGATATAAAAAAGAGGCCACATTGAGACTGGAAGAAGGGGCAGAAATGTGGAGTGGGCTTGTCCCCACCCAAGTATGCTGGTGGATAAAATCAGGGCGAATATCACTGTGGACGTCCCTCCCGAGGAGTGAGGGGTTCCAGCCCCATACCAGCTGCTCTAGCTCAGGGTTCCAGTGCTGGGAAGAGAAGGCTTCATAACTTCTGGCTGTGAAAACCAGTAGGGTGTATGGCTGAGTCAGACAGAGGGCGTCTGGCATCCCAGGCAGCTCCTTTAAAGGGCCTGCACACAGACTTGCTTGGACCTACTCCCTCTGAGTCCTAGTGCTGGGGAAGCAGCTTAAAAGGCATCATGGCCATAAGGGAAGGAGCTGAACTGTCTAACATTAGAGCAAGAGCTGGAGGGGCAGCTTTCTCCCATGCAAAAGTGCTAACAGAGTCCATGGTTCCTTTTCTCAGTCCTTCTCCTGCAGTCAGAAGATGGACACCATAACTGATTCTCCTTCAATCTGGCTATTGTTGCTTGTCTTACTTTGGTGTTGCATTGAGACTTTGCTGGTGGAAATGGGGCTCTTCCACAGAGTTGCAAAATAAGCATTTTGGGGACCCATACACAGGAGGATGAAGGGTAGTGGTAAGATTTATTGAAGCTGGAGCACACCAAAGAACTGTCCTCAGGTACCCAGTGTCTCAGCCATGACAAGGTGGCTTAGCTCTGTCCCTCTGTGAAAGAAGTCCAACCTTGTCTTCACTAAGCCAAGAAGAAGGGCTAGGGCTGGGAGATTTTGTGCCATTAGTTTGGCATTGGCAGGGCATTCAAAGCTTTAATAGTTTAGTTCAGTCCACGGCAAACCTTTGTCCAGTTTAGTCTCTGTCCCTGTTCAGCTACTTAGTCTCTGTACCCAGCTGTGCTCTGGCTGGTGCTGCACTGCTGCACTCAGGCCCACAGTTGGAGCCCCCCAAAGCTTAGGTCTGTGTGGCTGCTGGGCATGCACAGCTGCTATGGAGAGGGAACATGTGAACAAACTGGTGTGCACACTAACGAATGCATGCTATTGAGTGTGAGCTTTATTAATCTTGGATTATACTATCTCAGGCTTGGGAAAGAACAGGCTTTCTCTTAAAGTAACCATTCTCTTAAACTAAACCATCTATTTCCTGGCTTATCATGGGCTTCTGCTGGGACATTCCCCTATCCATTCTGATGCATTTCCCAGGCTAGACTCCTCTCCTTTACAGTCACCATCTTAGTTCCTACTGCACATGTCTCATAGTAGAAGGACTTCACCAGTGCCATCTTGGCTTCAATTGAGCATGTGCTTATCTCCCCCTGTGCCAAGGTGACTTCTACTGGGCATGCACCAAACGGAAGCATTACTCTCCCTAATCCAAGCTCATGGGAGGTTGTCCTCAAGGAATATTGGAAAGCCAATCCTGGAGGGATATTAATCCCCTTGACAGGGCAATGTAGCTCTCTTCTAGAGTGTATGAAGCTGTAGCTTATGACCTAATTAAACTTAGCCACTTTTGCTTCCTTCTCTTTTATTGATGCCTAACTACCCATGTTAATAAGACCCCACCTAGCCAACTTTTAGACTGAACCAAGCTGTTTCCAGTGGCTTTTCCATACAAATGGCCTGTCTTGGCTCATGCTTTATATTTTCCTAAAATCTCTCAAACAAGCAACATCTGGCCTTGGTGTTCCTCATACCAAGGCCCTAGGCCTACCACTAGCAAGAGCCAGCCTTGGTTCATAGCCAGGCCTCTCCTAAGAACCTCCAAGCACAACACAAGTATCAACCATCTGCAGATTGCTTTGTAGATCATGACAAGTGGCCCTGGGAAGAACATAGATGGTGTTTGAACTTGGTGTATACCTCTTGGGAGACCTAGAGCCAGCGCAGCTGGTGGACAGCTTCAGACCACCGGATCACCACCACAAGTGACACACACACATACTCAAGGACCAGATCTCCACTGAAGAAAGTCCTTCTCTGTGCGCGGACCCTTGCACAGCTGCATATGAAAGGTACACCTGGAGTGCCCACCTTGGATTAATGGAGAAGCTATGTTATCATGCAGGTCAGAATTCCCCCTCTTCACTTGAGGTTCTCAAAGCCAATGGAAAATTAGACATAATTTATGTGTCTTAAGTGACTGGAAGAAAGTTAACATCCTTTTGAGTACTTGAAATAATTTTACTTGAGAAAAAGCTTTGAGATGGTCAGGAAAACTAACCTTATTAAAACAGAGGTAACCCAGAAATATGGTTTCTTTGGTAATTACTAGGGAAAATGGCCAATTCACTGAATATTCTTTTAGTTATGTGATTTATACAATGCAGAGAGTTTAAGTTAGATTTTATAAAGTCTAACTTAAGAAAACGTTAAATTAAGTGAAAAAAACATTTCAAGAATGTAGGCATGTGAGGCTTAAATATTAGATATGGGTATATACATATATGTATGAAACATAAGCTATTATTCATGTAATATCTTCTATGAATATTGAAATGATTCACGATGTTGAAAAGACTGTCACAAATACAGGAAAGAAAAAAACACTGCTTTCAGGTACAGAATATTGAAAATAAAATTTAACAGTTAAAAAAGAATAAACTTATGGCTTGCTGATCAGTTAATATTATTTATGGCTGCCTGCAGGTGAAATGACATAGCTAATTCCATTCTCTTTCATGAGCCACAGACAATTATTTGCTTGCTAATATGAGAATTAAGCTGATACATTCAGCAAATGGGCCTAAAAACCAACTAATAAAAGTTAAAGTTTGTAAATATTATCCTATCAGTGTCAGTTTTAGGCTTCACACAAAACACCAAGCCTGCTTCCCAGAAATCTCTATTCTATTGGTATTCATTTGGTATTGGACATTAGTTATATTACTTATAAAATATGTACTCATTACAAAGGTCTGTGAGTGCAGTTGCATTAATTATTCATCCTAAGATTCTGGAACATGTTGGAGGGTCTGAAAGGCAATTTCAGCTACTGATGGGAAATGTTCCACCTGAGAGCCCATCAGGAAGTGGGCCATGGCTTTGAAAGGTGGCATCCAACCATTTCCCTTAAAATTCTCCACCGTTTAGAAAGATAGAAGAGATAATTAGGAAATTTGATACCTCTTTTCCCCTAAAAAATCAATATATTAGAAATCTGTCTAAGTACATAAATTTGTATCTTATACTCATATACTCCTTTTCCACCACATTCCTTTGAGTGACTATAGGTGAAGAATTGCAATATCATGTGATTATAGAAATCAGATTTGTTTTACTATTTTCATTGTTATAATGGAATAAGGGTGTACCACACTTTAAGTATAGCCTATTTCAATGTAGAAATCTAGGCATGAAAACAGAAAAATTACAAGATTGTTAATTCATTTTAAGAAATGTTTTATTTCTGTATGTGTTATTATTTTCCATGGTACTTATTTAAGTGCAAAGATCTCAATGCCTTACAATGATTAAAACTTTTTGAATTTTAAGTTGAATTATTCTAAAATACTCCAAAAATATTAGTCATTGATTATATGAGGTCTGTCTAGAAAGTAGTGGCCACACAAATTGTTTTAATTATATTGACACTGGCTAGATATTTTTGGGACAGACCTTGTATTTACACATACATGTAGATATATGTATTACATAAACATATATAATTGTTAAAAGCTCAACTTATACATAACTATAGTCAGAAATATATGGAAAAAGGACTCATGGACATGGACAGGAGTGTAATGATTGCAGGGGAGAGGTGGAGGTGGGGAAAAGTGGAAGAAGGTATAAGGGGGTAAATGGTAATGGAATAAAATACAATAAAAAAGAAAAGAAAAATATGGAAATTTACTTTTATTATTTCTCCCACCTCCATTTACCTCCTGAGAACTAGCATAGTCAACAATTTTATGAGCTTTTCTGTTTCTATTCATTTTTATACTAATACATACATACTTGTGTAACTTTTCTTTTTCAAAGTGGAATAAAGTAACTTTTAAAAAGGATTATTATTTAATTTTAGAGAGAGAAGAAGAAAGAGAGAAAGAGAGGGAGAGAAACATCAATGTGTGGTTGCCTCTTATGCACCCCCAAACAAGGACCTGGCCCCCAACCCAGGCATATGTCCTGACTGGGAATTGAACCAGCGACCGTTTGGTTTGCATGCCAGCACTCAATGCACTGAGCTACACCAGCCAGTGTGAAATAAAATACTTAAACAAATAAATTTATTAGAAATATATTAGAATAATCTCTCACATGCAAGGATGACTATTTTTATAATCATTATTAACTTATTCTGTTTTCTTTTGGTTTTAGCTACCTAGTATAAATTTGCAGAGTTCCTTCATTAATGGTAAATCTTGTAATTATTTTGTCCCATGTTATTAAATGTGAAGTTTTTGGAATATAATGCTGGTTAAAATATTTTTGTAATTAACACAAAGATACATTTGCATTTTCTGATAGATAATCTGTGAGGGTATAGTCTAAAAGTAGAGGTGAATACATAAATGCATAATATTACTTTTCAATTAGAAGAAAGAAAGATTTATAATAAGAAATCTTTAATTTCCTTGGGAGATTTAGTCAACTGAAAATGAACCCTGGTATTTCAGGAAAGTTATAACCCTTTTGTTAATGATACAAAGGTGTTACTTTACATGCAAGGGGGGAATGAGGAGGGTAGAAGGAGTAGGTTTTAACAGCCCCCCCACCCCCACCCCCAGAAGATACGTGGATAAAATAATTTACACAGAATGGAGTGATACGAAATATATAAAGTAAAATCCTCTGACTTTGAGTTTGTGCTCATTATCAATCCCACTCCAAAAGGTACTTTTAAAAGTGTTTCTTTGTCTCCTCAATCCCAACTCCAGAAGCAAATTATTTTTATTTTACTAAGCTCAAATGGATGAAAACCAAGTAAAATAGATTCTTTGTTCTCTAAGAGTAGGGTCCTATGATTTAAAGATGATTGAAACCTCAGCTGTAGGTTGGGATCTTTCAATTGTCAGAGTGCTTTTAAAATTCTGATTGTCATAGGTGGGAATTTGTCCCTGGTAATCATGCAGATGACAAGGAGTTAGCCAGATCTCTCAATTTCTGTGTTTCTGTGGGCATATCTGTGACTAAACAGTAAGTGGGTGAAGTGTTCATTCAATAAATACTTATGAGCACCTATTATATGAAGCCATATGTGGGTATGTTCTAGGTTTGAGGGATACAAATATGAACTAAACAAAGTACCTGTTCTTATGGAGCTTACATTTTAAAAAAGGGGGTATATTAGCAATAAGCAAAAACAAATAAGTCTTTAATATAATGTGAGGTAGTGATAAGTTCTATAAAAATTATAATATAGCCCTGGCTAGTGTGACTCAGTTGGTTAGAGCATCATCCTATCAACTAAAGGATCATGGGTTCAATTCCTGGTTAGGGTACGTGCCTGAGTTGTGGGGTTCATCCCAGTTAGGGCATGTGTGAGAGACAACTGATGGCTGTTTCTCATGTCTATGTTTCTTTCCTTCTCTCCCTCACTTCCCTTCTCCTTAAAATCAATAGCATGTCCTTGGGTGAGGTTAAAAATTATATAACAGTATATATTTTATTTTTATTTTTTGTGACTTTCTATTGTTTACTTTTTTCCTTTGTCCTCTACTCCCACAGTCAATCCCCACTCCGTTGTCCATGTCCATGTGCTTTGACTAATTCCTTTTGACATCCCTCCCACCTCCTCCCATTTTACAGCTGTCAGTCTGTTCCATGATTCCATGCTTCTGGTTCTATTTTGCTCATCAGCTTATTTTGTTCATTAGATTCCAGTTATAGATGGTGTCATATGGTGTTTGTCTTTAAATGACTGGCTTATTTCACTTAATATGGTAGTCTCCAGTTCCATCCATGCTTTTGCAAAAGGTAGGACTTCCTCTTTTTTACTGCTGTGTAGTATTGTATTATGTAAACGTACAGTTTTTTAATCCACTCATCTACTATTGGGCATTTAGGCTATTTCCAGCACTTGGCTCTTTAAAATAGTGCTGCTGTGAGCATAGAGGTGTATATGTTCTTTTGATTTGGTGTTTCAGGATTTTTAGGGTATATTTCCAGCAGTGGAATCACTGGGTTAAAAGGTGTTTCCATTTTTAATTTTTTGAGGAAATTCTATACTGTTTTCCACCATAGCTGCACCAGTCGGCATTCCCACCAGCACTATACTAGGATTCCCTTTTCTCCACATCCTTACCAGCACTTGTTTGTTGATTTATTAATGATGGCCATTCTGACAAGTGTGAGATGGTATCTCATTGTGGTTTTAATTTGCACTTCTCTGATAAGCGATATTGAGCACCTTTTCATATATCTGGGTTCATCAGAGATATTGGCCTATGGTTTTCTTGTTTGTTGTGTCTTTACCTGATTTTAAAATTAGGATAATAGTGACCTTATAAGAAGACTTTGGGAGCTGTCCTTGTTCTTAAAATTTTTGAACAGTTTGAGAAGGATTGGTTCTAGTTCTTTGAATGTTTGGTAAAATTTGCTTGTGAAGCCATCTGTTTCATGGGTTTTGTGTGTCAGTAGCTTTTGATTATTGCTTCAACTTTGCCAGTTGTTATTTTGGTCCTCTCTTTTTTTTCTTAATGTTCTTGAATAAAGTTTTATCAATTTTGTTTATCTTTTCAAAGAATCAGATTCTGGCTTTATTGATCATTTGGATTTTTTTTTTTTTTTTTTTTTTTTTTTTTTTTTTTTTTTTTTTTTTTTTTTTTTTTTTTTTTTTTTTTTTTTTTTTTTTTTTTTTTTTTTTTTTTTTTTTTTTTTTTTTTTTTTTTGTCTCAATGTCATTTAATTCTGCTCTGATCTTGATTAATTCCTTCCTTCTGCTTGCCCTGGGCTTCGTTTATTGTTGATCCTCTAGTTCTTTTATATGTAGGGTTAGGTTGATTATTTGAGAATTTTCTATCTCCTTTAGTTAGGCCTGTATTGCTATTAATTTCCTCCTAGTACTGCCTTCACTGTGTCTCATACATTGAAGGCACATATACTTACCACGGTTATATCCTCTTGCTTGACTGCTCCCTTAAATATTAAGATGGAGCATTCTTTGTCTCTTGTTATGGTCATTTTTAAAAATTGCATTTTTTGATTATGCTATTACAGTTGTACCAATTTATCCCTCTTTGCCCCTCTCCAGTCAGTACCCCCATTCCCAAAGGCAATCCCCACATCATTGTTCATGTCCATGGGTCATGTGTATAAATGTTTTGGCTATTCCATTTCCCACATTGTGCTTTATATCCCCACAGCTATTCTCTAACTACTTATTTGTACTTCTTAATCCCCTCACCTTTTTACCCATTCCTCCACACTCCTCTTCTATCTGGGAACCATCAAAATGCTCTCCATATTCATGATTCTGTCTTTGTTCTTCTTGTTTACTTACTTCATTTTTTAGTTTCAATAGTTGATAAATATGTATTTATTGCCATTTTATTTTTTATAGTTCTGATTTTCTTTTTTTGAAACAACATTTTATATAATGGTTTGGTGATGATGAACTCTTTCAGTTTTTTTCTTGTCTGGAAAACTCTCTATCTGCCCTTTGATTCTAGATAATAGCTTTTCTGGGTGGAGCAACCTTGGCTGTAGGTTCCTGCTTTTCATGACTTTGAAAATTTCTTGCCAACCTCTTCTAGCCGGGGTAGATTCTTTTGAGAAATCAGCTGACAATCTTATGGGAGCTTACTTATAGGTAACAAACTTCTTTTCTCTTATTATTTTTAAGATTCTCTCTTTAATATTTGACATTTTAATCATTATGTTTCTTGGAACGGGCCTCTTTGTATTCTTCTTGCTTGGGATTCTCTTTGCTTCTTGGACTTGCATGTTTGTTTCCTTTGCGAACTTAGGGAAGTTTTCTTTCATTACTTTTTCAAATAAGTTTACAATTTTTTGCTTTTGCTCTTCTCCTTCTGGCAGCCCTATGATGTCAATGTTGGAACCCTTGTAATTATTTCAGTGGTTGCTTTCACTTTGTTCATTTTTTGGATTCTTTTTTCTTCTTCTTGTTTTGATTGATTGTTTTTTGATTCCTTATGTTCCAAATCATGATTTGATTCTCATTCTCAGCTTCATCCATTTTAGTATTGTTTCCCTATAAATTGTTCATTTCAATTAGTGTATCCTTCATTCTTAACTGGATGTTTTTATGCTATTGAAGTCCTCACTGAATTCATTGAATATCCTTCAGTGTTTTGAACACTACATCTTATAGCATTTTGATTAGATCTTTTCCTGAAGTTCTGATCTATTCTTTTATTTGGGCCATGTTTCTTTGTCTCCTTATTTAGGCAGTTTCCCTGTGTTTGTTTCTATGTATTATGTAAACCTACTGTTACCAAGAAAAGTGGGGTTTGCTCAAGTGGCACCTTGGTGTAAGACCCAACAATTAGTGTTGAGGAAAACAGGTCTTTATTTATAATATTTCAACTGGAAGGGTGGGGCAGCTATGAGCACTTCAGCTCAGAGCCCTCTTCTCCCATGAAACCCAGCACTTCCCTTACTCCCCCAAAGGCTAAGCCAAAAACATGCCTAGGACTTCCCCATTTCTTATCTGTCAGCTCTCTCCTTTAGGATCTGGGATATGATGTTATCAGTCTCTCTATTAACAGTCCAGGAAAGCATGTATCACATTGCACCAGATCATGGTGGAGTCTAGGTACTGGAAGAGTCCTTTCTATATGTCCCAAGTTCCAAAAGTCTGAATAGAGCTGGGGTCTGAAAGGCAGAGCCCTGGGTGGCTTCCCAGTCAATGCCAGCCTGATTAAAGCAGCAGTGTGCTAGTTTTCTTACTAGCCCAGACTGAAAAACCCCCTTTCCTCCTTGCAGGCTACATGACTTTATCACTGTCTCTTTGACACCCCAGACTCCTTTTTTTCCCCTCAAACCACAAGTTTGTCCCTTCTAGTTCTCTCTGCCCCGAAAATGGCTGCCACCTTAAAATCCTGATGGTGGCTTGTGATGCAGTGGGTAGGGTGACCAATTGTGGCTACCTGCCACAATTAAGCACAGTTTTGTTATTACCATTCTGTGGCAAAAAACCTCTCCTATCTCCTTGGCTCTGAGGTGTGGGCCCTAGTGATTTGCATAACAAATACCCTAGCTACCAGCCATAGATATGTAAAGTACTCCTTTTAGGGAAAATGGCTATATTTCACTGAGTCCATTGTCCAACCTCAAACTGCATCCTGTAGCTTGGGGATGGCCTTCTTCCACTCTATAACACAGGTATGCCTCCCTGTATTGTTAGCATGACCTAATATAGTAGGGGTCCTGTGGCAGTCTCCCCTATCACCCAAGATGTGTACTTATGTGTGCCCTTGGCTGAGTATACCCTCCTCATGTAGTTGAGGCTTGAAGCTGTTAGCATGTCAATGGGAGTGATTTACCCCATCCAGTCAGCTATAAGGCCTGGCTATAACTGCTGACCACTGACCTCTGCCCTCTGTGGAGGATCAGCTGTGCAGGGGCAGGTTGATGGTGCTCTGATGTAGTTTATAGCCATTCACTGGGTGCGCAGGTTATCGGGTTTCCAGGGTAATGGATGCCAAGGTTGGCTGCCACCTGTGTTCTGTCTGGGGCCACACTGCCTGGGCAATAAAGCAATCTTAGGTGGTTGCTACCTGTGCAGGGCTTGGATGCTGGCTTCTGCTCCTGCCGTGCCTGGGGCCACTTAACAAGTAGTAAGGGGGCTGGGGGCTCACTGAGGCCTGTTGTTGATTGTTTGAGAGGATTTGGAAGTTGTGAAGCCTGAGCCAAGACTAACCACTCATATAGAAATCATAATTAACAGTGGGTAGGTCTGTAATTTGGGTGGGACAGATTCTCCGGGGATCTCCAGGGCAGAGCAAACAGGGTTAGTCAGGTTGATGGCATCTCAGATATCGCATCCACCTGCCAGCTCTGCTTCTCAGTGGAGAAGGGGCTCAGAAAAGGGACAATGGCCTCTGCCTGCCTTTCTGTCTGGGAAAAAGGTGTCCCTCAGATCCCACTTTGGT
Source organism: Noctilio leporinus (assembly GCA_004026585.1). Taxonomy (NCBI): domain Eukaryota; kingdom Metazoa; phylum Chordata; class Mammalia; order Chiroptera; family Noctilionidae; genus Noctilio; species Noctilio leporinus. The sequence continues at coordinate 237,795 of PVIW01001069.1, read as the reverse complement.
GTGGGACACTTTAGTTCCTCCTTGTATGCCACTCACTGGTGCCTTTCAACCTACTACTTTGGTGCTGGAACTCAGAAGGAGTGAGTCTGAGTTAGTCTATGTCTGGATTCTTTAAAAGGAGTTGCTTGGGACTCTTGATGTTTCTTCCCCCAATTTAATCCCCACTGGTTTTTGCAGCTGGAAATATGGGTGTTTATCTTCTTGGCCCTGGTACCCTGTGCTGGGGAGCCTGATACGGGGCTGGGGCTCCTTGCTTCCAAAATATCCCTCCTGAATTTTTATTCACCACACATGGGTGTGGGACCAGCCCATTCATCATCTCCACCTGTGTTACCACAGGGATGACACCTGGGCTAGTTGGAGGCATTGACAGGCTATAGCCACTCCGGATTGAGACAGACTATTTGCTTTTTGGGGAGGTTGGATGTGCAGAGAACCTGAAAGTGGCTCAGTACTGCAATGTGGGGGCCACATGGATATGTTTTAATAGGAGAGCTAACGTTTGGTTGGGGAGGGACAACACATGCAACTTCTCTGCCTGCAAAGAGACCAGACTGAAAGTGCAATTTGTTGCCGCTGAATCAAGAGGTCAGAAAGTGGCTCCATGAAGAGATTGCTCTGTCCCTGACCAGTGTAGTGAGCCAGCCAGCAGCTACGCTGAACGGAGAGTTTGGAAGTGCGCCTCTTATGAGGGCAGTGGCTGAAGGATGATTAAGAGTTGAGTGCCTGAGATTCTTTGCAGCCAGGCAGAACCCCATCCCCATGCAGAGTAAAAGCCTCTGGGAAGGGAAGAGAGCGCCCAACATTTCCTCCTGCAGGATTGCAAGCACTATATCCAATGGGGAAGCTTGGCTGAGTACATAATTGCAGGGGAAACAAATGGAGGTGCCAAGAGGGCCTTTCTGAACTTTCCTCAGCCACAAGAAGACATGCTGTTTCCTCGGTTCCTATTTCACTGAAACCAGCCGGGCTGAGAGTGCTTGCTGTACCTGGCGTCCTCATGGTTGCAGACACCATGCACTGGATATTTCCCTTTCAACATAAAATCTCCTTACTGGATGGTGCGAAGCTCCTTCCGTACTTCTTGGCTTCAAAACTTCCTATCAGCTAAGATTCCCTTGATTCTTCAGGTTACTTGTTGGAATATCAGTTGCAAATCTGAGTTGGGGGCAAGGATAAGTGGACTCACCTTCTACTTACTTGGCTGCCATCTTCTTCCCCACAGTACGTATTTTAGATCGAGTGTCAGGGAGGTCTTCATGAGGATTTAAACTTGGATAGAAACCAGGAAGTGAGCTAATAGGGGAAGCATGCCTGGCAGAGGGACTGTCAAATGAAACAGTCCTGTGGCAGGAATATAGTGGTGTTTTGTTTTTGGAATTGTCCATAGGCTAGTGTCCTGAAGTAGGTAAGTAGAGGGAGGGAATAGGATTTTAAGTAAGAGACCAGAAATATTATCACCAGGGAAAAAACCAAATGGGTTTGGAGGTCCTAGAAAGAGCTTTTGAATTATTTGATAAGATGGTAAACAATTGGAGAGTTTTGAGCATAAGGTGAAATTATTTTACAGTTTAAAGAACTAACTGTTATGTGTCTATGTACTATGATTGGAAATCTTGATACAGAAAGCACTGCATAGAGGGTAAATATAGACTGAAAATGTAGACAAATATCAGATTGATGTTGGAATGTTCCATATGAAACTCTTCCTGTAAGTATTTTTTTTTTAATGCCCAGGATCCTTTTCCTAATTATTAAAACTGGTCAAGGAGGGAGGGTGGAAGCTAAAGGCAGGCTGGCAGAGCAGCAAATGCACATCTTAGAAAGCATGTACACTCCTAACATAGGCAGGCCCTGCGGCAAGAGTTTAAAATGAAGACCACACACAATAGCTCTAAATATTTAAATTATTAATCAAGCTAAAAATACATCTGTATTCATACTTTGATAGCTACCCCTTCAAAATTACCTGGAAGCTAAAGTTTAAATTTAATATTCTTGGAATTATGTGACTGAGCATGGCATTGTAGGATTGTCTTGCTCTTGACCCAAGGTCTGTTTCTTTTCTTTTCCTACGTGACTACATGCCTCAGTTTACTCTATAGCATATTCCCAAGCTCAATCCACATTGAGAGGATCAAATGATATTTCTCCATGAGTACTACAAGGACTCCTGTTCTAGAAAATACTGGATAGAAACAGTGTTTTAGGATGACTCTGAGGTATATTATATTTTTTCTTCTACAAATGCCAAAAATTATTTTTAAAAGATTTTATTTATTATTTTTAAAGAGAGGGTGGAGGGAGAGAGGCAGAGAGGGAGAGAGACAACAATGTATGGTTGCCTTTCACCTGCCTCCAGCTACAGATCTGACTGGAGACCTGGCTTGCAACCTCATTATGTGCCCTGGCTGGGGAATCAAACCAGTGATCTTTGGGTTCACGGGCTGGCACCTTATCCACTGAGCCACCAGCCAGGCAAAAATTATTTTTTATTAACTTAAATATAGAAAAATGATTTCAAAATTCTTTTATCCAAATAAAGACTGTATGTGGATACCATTTGATCCAACAAGTCTTTTTAGTCTACATTAATTTTTTATTTTTATCACCTTACATACTATGTACAAGCTTTTCAAAATAGGCTTTACTTCTCATATCCTGGAGAAGGATTTTTCAGTATTTAAGTTTCAAGTGAGTTACTTTAACTTTTCCTATGTTATATAATTAAAAAATAATGTAATAGAGCTACATGCAAGATTGACTTACCATTGGATAATGCTAATATGTCAGCACCTCTAAAGATTAAAGGAGAAAAACTACATAATCATTTCAATAACAAAAAGTGATATATTTTTTAGTAAAATTTAGCTGCCATTTATGATTAAAAATCTTAACAGCTCATAGCAGAAGGAAATTTATTAATCTGATGATGAGTACATACAAAAAATCATACTAAATGGTAAAATATTGAAAGCATTCCCTTTAATACCAGTTACAGATCAAGAAATCTGACTAATGTGTCTATTCAAAGCAGTGCTGAGGGCCCTATTCAGGATGAAAGGAGAATTTCTAATTATGGAGGAAAAGTTAGTTAAAACTATGATTTCTTATATATTATGATTAGCTGTAAAATGCTACACATTACTTAAATAAATAAATTGATAGATATATTCACTTTGCACAGTAGTCCTTTATCAACTATAAAGGCCATTTACAATAGTATAAATATAAAGTATTTAGAAAAATATTTCAAAATGCAGGCTCTTAGAGGAGAAAATTATAAACTTTATTGACAAATGATAAAACCTAAATAAATACAGAGATATCTTATAATTATACATAGAAGACAATTGTGAAGATGTTAATTCTCCTCAAAATAATTTTTAGATTCAGTAAGTTGCTATCAGGTTTCCATTTTTTCCTCTTAGGAATGCTTTAAATTTGACATAATAGTTTTATAAAAGAGAAAGAAGCTAAGAATAGCTGGAAATAGTGAGGTGCAGTGGGGGGAATGGAGAGTTGATCTACCAAATTCTAAACACTAATGATAAATCTATAGAAAATGTAAAGGCAAAGTGGTCAACAATTGGAGTAACAGAATAGAATAATGGGGACAGAAATATACATGCATAAGTGTAAATTTGATAACAGAATAGGCATTGCCCATTAGTGGGAAAAGATAGCCTCTTTAATAAATGGTGCTCTGATAACTAGTTATCAATACAGAAAAAAACCACCTTTATTCCTTTGTTACTTCTTTGACAAAAACTATTTCCTAGGTAAACAGAAACAAAAATAAAATATTAAAGCAAACCTAACATACAAAATATATTGACTAAAAAGACATTAAAAGAACAAACTATAAGTAAATGATTTACTATATTCAACTATATTATATAAGATTATTTCCTCATCAAATGGTACTATAAATTGTGAAAAGGTACTTAAAATAGATGCAACTGACAAAATTTAAAGTCCTAGAGGAAAACATAGGTAGTAAAATTTCAGATAGCCCATGCAGCAATATTTTCACTGACATTTCTCCTAGGGCAAGGGAAATAAAGGAACAAGTAAACTACATTAAACTAAAAAGTTTCTGCCCAGCTAAAGAAAACATCAGCAAAATGAAAAGGGAACCAACTGTATGGTAAAAATATGTACCAATGATACCTTGGACAAAGGTTTGATCTCCAACATCTATAAAGAACTTCTACAACTTAATACCAGGGAGACAAGTCAATTAAAAAGTGGGCAAAGGATCTGAATAGACACTTCTCTGAGGAGGGCATACAAAGGGTCCATAGGCATATGAAAGGATGTTCAACATCACTAGCCATCAGAGAGATGCAAATTAAAACCACTGTGAGATACCACCTCAGACCTGTCAGAATGGCCATCATTAAAAAAGCAACAAACAACAAGTTCTGGTGAGGATGTGAAGAAAAGGGAACCCTGGTGCACTCTTGGTGGGAATGCAGACTGGTGCAGCCGCTGTGGAAAACAGTATGGAATTTCCTCAAAAAAGTAAAAATAGAACCACCTTTTGATCCATCAATTCCACTGCTAGGGTTATACTCAAAGAATCCTGAAACACCAATTCAAAAGGACCTACACAACCGTATGTTCATGGCAGCACTATTTACAATAGCCAAGTGCTGGAAACAGCCTATGTGCCCATTAATGGATGAATGGATTAAAAAACTGGTATATTTACACAATGGAATACTATACAGCAGAAAGAAAGAAGGAACTCCTGCCTTTTGCAACAGCATGGATGGAACTGGATATTATGATGTTAGTGAAATAAGCCCAGGGGTGAAACACAAGTACCATATAATCTCATCTAATACAGGAAACTAATAAACAAAACAAACAAATGGGCAAAATAGAACCAGAGTCATGGAAACAAGGAACAGACTGACAGTGACCAGAGGGTAGTGGGGATGGGGAGAAGGGAAGAAAGAAGAGGAGGGGCTTAGTCAGGAAACTAGTATAAATGACCCATGGACATGGACAACAGGGTGGGGACTGACTGTGGGAGAGAGGATGGGGTGAGTGGGGCAGAGGAAAGCAATGGGACAATTATAATAGAACAAAGGTAAATTAAAGAATATATGAAAATAAAAAATAGATAATAGAAAAATAAAAATACATAAATAGGTCATAGGGTACAAGAAAATATTAAATACTTTATAATTCCATGAAAATCAAAGAAATGTACCTGAACAATGAGATACTACTTTGTACCCACTAGATAGGCAAAAAATTTAAATGGGAGATAATGAATTTTGAAGAGGCTATGGATCACTAAGACTCATATATGCTGAAGTGTGTATGAATTGGTACAATAACTTTAAAAAAGAGTATTATTAGTAAAGATGAGTATATGCAAAGGACTATGACTCAGCAAGTCCACCTGTAGGCATATACCATAGAGGGGCTCTTACACACAAACATCAATGTACAAGAGTATCCAGAGCAGTACCACCTGTAACAACAAAGGCAGCTGAAGGGGAAACAATAACAGTACCAATAATAGTAATAACAGAAAATTGGGCACAACCTAAGTGTGTATCGACAGTATAGCAGATACATAAAGTGGAGCATATTCATTCATATCCACTCTTTGCCTCAAACTGGATAACATTCTCTGGTGTGCTGATTGCTCCCATTTCTAGTCTTAGAATTTTTTAATTCTAGTCCTTTTTATTCATAGTTCTATTATTTCAGTGATTTTAGGAAGGAGGGAAAATGAATGTATACAATCTCATCTTGAATTGCAAATATTTAAAAAGATACGAAGAATCAAATTGTACTTTCCAAGAAATTTTGAGTTTTTTGGTATGTGGTTTAGCAGTATCTTAAATTTAAAGATAAAGCCCTTGCTGGTAGCACAGTGGATAAAGCGCCAGCCTGCGAACCCAAAGATTTCTGGTTCAATTCTCCAGCCAGGGCACATAACCAGGTTGCAAGTCAGGTCTCCAGCCAGGTCCTTAGCTGGAGGCAGGTGAAAGGCAACCATACATTGGTGTCTCTCTCCCTCTCTGCCTTTCTCCCTTCCCCTCTCTCTAAAAATAATAAATAGAAATTTTAAAAATAAAATTAAATTAAAAAATTTAAAGATATAATGGTTTGATGTGTCTGCAGCTGGGCATTATGTTCAGGTTATGTTCTGATGTCATGCAGATATTGTAGGGGCTTGCATCAATTCTGCAACAAGGTTTGGCTTTACTCTTTAAATAACCTTAATTTAGTTTGAGATATCCCAATTGTGCATCTCAAATTTAGGAAAATTTAGAGTTCCCAAGGAACAGATTATGTTTTAATTATTGCATTTCAGAGTCACAAAATATTCAGTCTTTTTTACCACTAGAATATGTTCCATAAGGAAATGAAATCTAAACTGAAGTACTGTTCCTTGTGTTGCTAAGAGAGAAGTTTCCTAAAAGGGTTCCCTAACAGAGCTGAATTTACAGTGCCTTCCAAGCAGCTCACCTCACAGCCATCGTTGACTTCCATAACTTAATAAATATAAAGAAAAATCTGTTTCTTTATAGATTATGGAGGTAAGATTTATTAGCGTCCAAAACCTGTAATTACTATAAATAAGCCAGTTCTGGGTGAGATTCTCCAAGGCCAAAGGGCTCACGTGACACTTTTCATTTGGGTACAGAATGGCCATTTAGGCTTATAGGATCATTGAGCCTACATTTCTCGTAGTTGACACTGATCCATTCAAAGTCTATAAAATATAGGAAATGCCTCAGATGCCTTTAAAGTTTTAAAATAAATAATTCAGACACCTTATAATTTTTACCCGCAGGCTCTCTGAAACTAAGTGAAGGGAAACCTGGTGAATACTTAAATGGGAACTACTTGAATAAGGAATAAAGCAAGAGATAGCTCAAGTGCTAGTACTTTCCTTACTATATTCTTACAATTTTCATGGAACAATTTCTGGTATAGTGTTAATATTGTTTTGATGTGAGTAATATCAATAGTTTTCCAGGTGGGGCTTTTAGTTCTTAGGTTAAAGTAATAATAAAAAATCAAGCTGTTTTGAGATAATTTAGTAGTTATATTTTGACTAAAATAATGTATATGGAATTCATGGGAACATTTCTAAATTTTAGTAGGATGGTGGTGGTTTTTTCCCCCATAAATAGCATTTCAATATTTTTCGCTACTTTTCCCTTTTTCTTTCCCCATAAATCTCAGATTAATAAATGAATATTCTAAACATTTTAAATATGAAAGTATAGTAAAATCTATACTATTTTCATATATATATATTTTGTACATAGGTGCAGGTATAGTTCTTCAACAGTTGGGCAAATTTTCATATGTTGCAGAAAATAGTACTTAGGATGCGTCAAATTCTTTTTGAAAAGCGGTGGGATGTAAATAAATAAATAAAACAGCATCTAAGATTTTTATATAGTTGTTACTCATAGTGGAGGAAATAATCTGTATGTATATATGCTGTGTGATTTTAAGGTGGAATAGAGCAAATTAGCTATTTCTTGTCATGCTCTTTACACTTTCTTCATTGCTCACAGATGATAGAGAAACGATAGTGTTAGGTTATATTTGCTGTTGTTTTTTAATATTATGTATCCAGTTATGTTTTATTTTTTTAATCTAATATATATAATGATGTCATAGGGATAATATAATTGGATACATATTTGGTGCCTTGCAGTGGATTAGGCATAGTGTGGTGGTCGAGTTCTCTACTCATTCTCATGGTTTAAATCATACAGTGATGGCTCTTAGTCCTGTCTCCAAACATGAAATTTCCCCTGAGCTTCAAATTTCTAAGTCCATATTCATTTGTTCTCAATATATGAGACATGCTTTAAAAAATCTGTTTATTGAGCATCTAGCTAACTTCAAAGGACTTCAGGAAATGTAGTCCACTGGGATTCCTAGGCAGATTAGGAGCATGGACTGGTGGACGGTTACCAGGTTCAGATATAGTGCCCTGCCTTTTATAACCTTAAATTTAGTTACTATTTTCACTTTTTTCTTAGTTTCCAAATTAGAAGTCATGGTATATTATCAATTGTTTTCACTCTTTCCACAGTTATTCAAAACTGATAATCAAATCCCATCTATTCTATCTTAATTATTTTTTCTCTATTCTACTGCTCTCTTATTATTTCCTGTGTGGCCAGCTTTTTACCTACCTACCATTAATCCTGGTCCTCCTTTCACATAGATGGAGCAGTTATATTACTCAAAATGAAATATTCTGAGGTCATCTTCACTGATTTTAAGAAACTACCTCATGACTCACTAAGTATAAAAATTAAAAAAAACAAAAAAACAAAAAATGAGTTTGATATACATTGCCCCTTGCATTCTGATCTTTATCAGCATCTCAAACTCATCTGTCATCTTATGCTTGTGCTCCATTAACAATGAACTCTGGTTATGTACCACATACATTAGGCCCTCCATGTCTTTATGAATGCCGTTTCTTCTGCCAGCAATACCCTTTTCCAAGTGGACAAATGCCTGCTTGTTCTCATACCTAATTCAAATGGTTGGCAAGGATTCTCTTATGTTTCCTTGCAGCAACTATCACATTTTCACTTATTTGTGGGTTACACTGATCATGTTACTTGGCAGTTTGTGTGTATGTGTATTATGCTAACATTCTGCACAGTAGCTAGAGTATTCTAGATGTTCAGTAAATGTTTACAAAATTAATAAATCACCTTAAATTGGTATAGTAAATCCTTACTTGACATCATGCCTAGGTTCTTGGATATGTGGTGAAGCGATGTATAACAAAACCAGTTTTACCACAGGCTAATTGATATAAACAAGAGTGAAGTTTCTACAATATCCCATCAACAATATGATGAAACAATATTGAACAAAATGACGTTATTCAAGGCCATTCTACATTGCCATGAACTCACCATTGGTAGCTAAAGCCTTCGGATAGAGGATTAAGTAAAATTCTCATTTTTCAATACTATTTTTTACTTACTTCCCTCACTGAATTTCTGATAAATGAATCAACAATATTTAGTGTTAAAAAGTGAACTGTGACTCACTCTCAAATTATATGACCTTCTAGAGAGGGTAATTATTGAGAGGATCCACAGTTGTACTAATTGGGAGTTTGCCATTATCCTGGCCATGCTGCATTCCCTGTGATTTAGAGTGGTGTCAATCAATATGACTTAGCCAAATCTTTCAATGTGCCAGAAATGGGAATGCATTAAATGGATTGTGTTTTTTAAAATTTGAAGGAATGACCTCAGGATTGTTCATGAATAAGATTGGCTTGTTTAGACCGCCTGGTCTCATCAATTTAATACATGCACAGACCTGGCCCTCTTCCTTTTCTTCAAATGTGATCAGAAGGCACACAGGGTATCCTATTGATACCTCTGAATGGGATATAACTTTAGCTGGTGAGACCTTGTTTTTCAATATGCTTCATTCAGCAGCAATTAAAAAAAGCTACAAAGATCATTTTCTTTCTTGCATCCACCATTTCCTGCTTCCTACAGTAGCATTTATTAATCTTCCCAGGTTCAGAGCCTGCCTTTTTAGTCATATCTTCCTGATTTTCTTGACATCCTGGGGCTTCTGTATTGATGTGATCTATAGTTTCTTGCTTACTGGGCTTTATCCCTGGCCTCTTATAACTGTCTCTGCTATTATATAAAATTTTAGGATGCAATAGACTGTCCTGAAAATAATTTTTAACTTGATTGGATCTAAATGAAAAGAAAGGAAGAAAGTATGTGGAGTGGGTCAGAGGCCAAGAAATACTCTCGATGATTTTGCCAACAATACAAGAGTTGCTATATTTCCATTTGGCTTTAGATGATTGACCTGAACATAAATAGAATAGAATGCCTGTCCTTTCAGATAGTGCAATTTACTTAAAACTATGAAAACTTATTTCATTAAAAGTGAATATATAAAATAATTTAGAAATTTATGATATTTTATCTGTGGAGTGAAAAACATGTATTTTTCCACTCATTGTGTCTTCAAGGGGACTGCTCATTCTTTATTCTTGCTCAATGTAACCCAAACAGACTGAAGTCAGCTTGGCTCCAAGGTGGGCATGTGAACAAAGTCTTGCCAATCAGTATCACACACCCTAGGACTAAACAATTAATTCAAAGGTACATAAGTTACTCAAACTGAATCCAAGTCAGTTTTGAGACCTTAGCAGAAGCTACTGGAAAGGAGAGACTCCCTTTTCATTTGCTTTACTAAACTGATAGAAAGTCCTCTTGGAGCTACTAGTAGCCATTTTCACCCACTGCATGAGTAAGGCATATATCACAATAAAGCCAACATAGAGAAAGTAGACATGTAGAAATAGAGTTCTAATTAATTTATTGGAGCTACTGGATTCAGCACATGGCTTAGCCTGGTGATATTATTGATTACTTTTCCCATCTTTTATTGAGTTTATTATGGGTGACACTGGTTAACAAAATTATATTGGATTCAGGTCCCAATTCTATAACACATCATCCATACACTGTATTCTGTGTTCAAGTCTTCTTCCTTCACCATTTATCCTCTTATATCTGCCTCCATCCCCCACCCCCACTGATGTCCCAGCAATCCCCACATAGTTGTCCAAGTCAGTGAGTTTTTTTTTCTTAATCCCTCTACCACCTCTCCACCCAGCTCTCGAGTTCCCTTTAACTTAGACTGCTATCAGCCTGCTCTCTGTTGGTGGGTATGTTTCTATTTTGCTTTTTGGTTCATTTTGTTCATTAGATTCCACAGATGAGTGAAATCATATGGAAATTGCTTGGGTTGCTTCCAAATTTTGGCTTTTGTAAATTATGCTGCAATGAACTTAGGGGTGCATATATTAATTTGAATTAGTGTTTCAGGTTTCTTTGGATAAATTCCCTGGAGTGGAATCACTGAGTCATAAGGCAGTTTCATTAAAACATTTTTAAGGTAACTCCCTACTGCTTTCCACAATGGCTGCACCATCTGTATTCCCACCAATAGTACATGAGGGTTCTTTTTTCTCTACATCCTTGCCAACACTTGTTTTTTGTTGATGTAATGATACCATTCTGATGGGTGTAACATGATCTCTCCTTGTGGTTTCAATTTGTATTTCTGATGATTAGGGCCATTGAGCATTTTTATATGTCAGTGGGCCATCCGTACATCCTCTTTGGAGAAGCCTCTACTAAGGTCTTCTGTCCATTTTTTAAAAAAAATTTATTTGTTATTTTCACAGAGATAGGCAGGTAGGGAGGCAGGGAGGAAGAGAAGTATCAATGTATGGTTGCCTTTCACCTGCCTCCAGCTAAGGACCTGGCTGGAGACCTGGCTTGCAACCTCATTATGTGCCCTGGCTGGGGATCGAACTAGTGACCTTTGGGTTTGCAGGCCTGTGCCTTATCCACTGTGCCACCAGCGAGGCTACTTATGTCCTTTTTTAATTGTCTCCACCATACTGCTTTGCCCCCACCATACTGCATCCTCTCTGCCCTGGTTCTCTGTTTCCATACCTTCTACCTATCTGAATTAATATTTTCCTTCTTTAAATTTTTGGCTATTGGGCTTCCATACAGTTTGTTTTTCTGGCAATTATATTTTGTTGTTGTTGTTGTTTTGAGGTAGTTGTAGTCCTTATGGTTGTACAAGGAGTTGAAGTGTCTCTACCTACACCTCCATCTTGGCTGGAAGCCTGTTGGGCTATTCATTTGACTGGTTCTTTTTAAAGGTTTCTGTCCTTTTTCACGCTGTTGTAGTTCTCACTATTTCTTGAGTATCCTTAGAATCATTTTTTTGGACTCTATATGTAATAAATTGCTTACCCCTGTTTCATTTAGCTCTTTCTCTGGAAATTTCCTTTGTTCTTTCATTTGGGACCTATTTTTGTTGTTGTTGTTTTTGGGGTTTTTATTTGTTTGTTTGTTTTGTATTTTGTCTTCTCACTTTGACTGTCTCTGTGTTTGTTTCTACGTATTGGGTAGATCTGCTATGACTTCCAGTCTTGGTAAGGTTGTTTTACATAATAGATTACTTGTGGGACCCAATGGTATAATCTCCTTGATCACCTGAGCCAGGTGCTGCAGGAATAATGTCTCTTTATAGGTTTTGTGGGCCTTTCTGTTGCAATTGACTCTTGATGACTATTGATGGATTCGTGCATGGGGCTGACCCTCAGTCTGGCTGAATATAAGAATCAACCCTAACCACAATGTACTAGCTACAATGAAGCTGCTGACCACATGAAGCAGAATTCATCTCAGCAGGGTCTGGTGTCTGCTGAGATCTCCCTTCAGAGATGCTGCTTGTGATGCTTATTGGATCCTACCCTGAGGTTGTTTAAAGCTGACCACTGGGTGTATTATTCCTGGAATCTTTTGGTAGGGAGTCCGGTTCAGAACAATGTCAGATGCTACCTGTGTCTGGTCCTGGACAACCTATTTAGAGCTACAAAATGATACACAGTTTTTGGCTACCTCTTCTGGGCCTAAGTGTGCATGGAAAAACCAGGCTGCATGCCAAGGATGGCTTTTACCAGCACCAGACCCAGGGCCAGGCCTGCAAAGGTCCCAAGACACCCCAAGATTCACCTTTGTCTGCTTCCACCTGACAGCTGCCTGTTAGGCTTAGCCATTGGAAGCACCTCTGGCAGTACTCTAGCTGCATGCGGTAGGTTCTCTGTATATCACTTGAAAGGGATGAACGGTGTTCACCAGATTGATAGAAGTTCAAACTCAGTGCCAATGCTGAGTCTGGGGCCACTCAGCAAATGTCCCAAGGTATACCAAGTCTAGCTGCCACCCAGTGGGTGCTCGTGTGCCTTTGTGGTAGGGCAAGAGGTCTCAGGGAGTCATCATAGTGAGGCCAGCATTATTTATTAGGCCCAAACAAACTAAGGTTCTACGATATGAAGGGAAGGCTCTGCTCTGCTTAGGTGTGTGAGGGAGAGTAAAAGGGTCCCTCTTCTAGAACCAGACATCTCATTCTGTCCCAGATTCTGGGGGAGAAGCTGGAGCTTAGCAGGGTGAGGCTGCTGGGAATAGGTGGGTTGGGGTAGTGGATCTCCCTTGAGGAGGATGTGCTGGTCAGGCTTCAGAGAAGGTGGGGGTGTTGCCCCCCCCCTACCCCCCCACCCCAGAGCCATACTACTTGGTCTGTCCTGGATTCCCCCAACTTTGGCAGGGCACAGCCACTAGGACTTGCAGGGTAGGGTCTCCAGAGCCAGAGCTGGAGCCTAAGGCTTGAGTCTCCTGGAGGCCTAGAGGGTGGTTCTGTTGAATCTCCCTGGAAAGAGAAGTGCCAGTGAGGGTCAGGGAAAGTTCAGGGAATGGCTCCTACCCAAAGCCACACAGCTCAGTCATTGACACCCTCTGAGCCTGCCCAGACCTCTACACCCTGACCAAGGCAGCTGACTGCTCAGCAGGGGGTAAACTCTGCAGGGTAGAGCATGAGGAATCTAAAGGGAGGGGCTGTTGCCTTCCCCCAGGCTGAAGATACACAAAGTGGAGTATCAAAGATGGCACCTTTGGTATGGGAGAATGATTCAGCATGGAGATCCTGGTGGCTGTTCACTCAGCTTTCTCCCCAGAGTCCAAAATCCCAGACCCTCCTCTTGTGCCTTTAGTACTCTTCCCTCCCTCTGCAGGGGCCAGGGTGAGTGGCTGTAAACAAAATTTTGTGCATTGGCCCTATAAGAGTACACCTGCATTTCTAGTGGACTCCAGCCTCTCTCTGACAAACAGAAACCCTGCTGCATTTCACAGCTAGGCGCTCTGTGGGTGCCTCTTCTCCACTCTGTCACTTGGGGTTGGGGAGTCTCGCTGCGTTTTAGAACCCATACTTCTCATATGCCCCTCGAGAACCTCAGCCATGGCCTAGGGAGCAGGGCCAGCCTTCTTGTGCCTTCCCATTTCCTACCAATCTCAGGAGGGCTTCCTCTGCAAATCCTTGGGTATAAAGCTTCTTTTCAGTTAGTCTTCAGTTGGTTATTTGGGATGATTTTGTCACAATTTAGTTTTAATTCCCGTCTGGTCTCGGGAGGAGATGAATGTAGCTTCAACCTACTCTACTGTCATCTTGAAAGTCTCCTATTTTAGTTGTAAGCTGGTTTGAGTTGGGATTTTGTCATTTGTAGCTGAAAAAAGCTTAGTTAATTAAGTCTGCAACTTGAATATAGCTTTAAATGAGAAGTTTAACAGTTTTGTAATTAATATGCTCACTTTTCTTGTTGGAAATTATGTAAGGGTTTAAAGCTATTTTTACTTGTTTTGCTTACATAACATGAAGCCCCCCTTGGAGATACTAACTTGCTAACATGACAGGCAATTACAGCTTGTTGTATTTTATAAACATGGTAGTTCTCAGACACATTTGAACATGAATTAATTATATTATTTTCTACCTGGTCTCTGTGTATCATAAGCACCTATGCTTTCTTTTTTTAGAATTAAATGTATTAGGGTGATATTGGTTAATAAGATGATTTAGGTTTCAAGTGAATATTTCTATGATACATGAGCTGTATATTGCATTGTATGCCTGCTGCCCAAAGTCAAATCTTCGGTCACTATCTATTTGGCCCCCTTTATCCTTAATATCCCTCCAGTGCAACCTGTCTTCTTTCTGGTAACCACCATACTGTTATCTGTGTCTATGAGTTACATTTTTATATCCCTGTATGAATGAAATGATATGATTTTTAGATTTTTCTGATTTATTTTGCTTCGCATGATATTCTCAAGGTTCTCATGTTGCAAATGGCAGTATTTCATCTTTTCTTATGAGTAGTATACCATTGTATATATGCACCACATCTTTTTTTATCCAATCACCAACTGAAGGACATTTTTGTTGTTTCTATATCTTGGCCACTGTGAATAATGCTGCAGTGAACATAGGGATGTATATATTTTTGCAAATACATGTTTTCAGTTTTTTTTTTAGATAGATACTCAGAAGAGGGATTGCTAGGTTGTATGGTGACTCCTTAATTTTTTTAAAAAAGATTTTATTCATTATTTTTCAGATAGAAGGGCAGGGAGGAAGGAATAAAGGGAGAGAAGCATCAATGTATTGTTGCCTTTCACCTGCCTGCAGCCATGGACCTAGCTAGAGACCTGGCTTGCAACCTGATTATGTGTCCTGGCTGGGAATCAAACCAGTGACCTTTGAGTTCGCAGGCCAGCACCAACTCACTAAGCCACACCAGCCAGGGTCTTTTAATTTTTTGAAAAGCTTCCATACTGTTTTCCATAGTGACTGTACCAGTCTACACTCCCAACAGCAGTGAATGAGGGTTCCTTTTTCTTCATGACCTCTCCAACACTTGTTATTGTCTTGTTGATAATAGCTATTCCAACAGATGTGAGATGGTATCTCATTATAGTTTTGATTTGCATTTTCCCTAATAGCTAGTGAAGTTGAGCATTGTTTAAAATATTTCTGTTGGCCAATTGTATGTCTTAGATGAAGTTTCTGTTCAGGTGTTCTGCCCATTTTTTAATGGGATTATTTGGTGTTGACTTGTACGCATTCTTTATATATTTTAGATATTAACCCCTTTTTGGAGGTTTTTTTTTTTTTTTGCAAATATCTCTTATTCAGTTTGTTTTTGTTTGTTTGTTTCGTTTTGTTGGTAGTATCTTTTGCTGTGCAGGACTCTTTAGTTTGATATTGTCCCATTCATCTACTTTTGCCTTTATTTTTCTTGCCTTTGGGATCAAATTCATAAAATCCTCTTTAAGGCCAAATCCAAAAGTTTAGTACTTATGCTTTCTTCTACATAATTTATTGTTCTAGGCCTTATGTTTTAGGTCTTTGGTTCATTTTGAATTAAATTTTATAAATGGTGACAAACTGTAATCTAGTTTCATTATTTTGCACATTGCTTTCCAATCTTCCTACGACTATTTGTTGAAAAGGCTTTCTTTTTTCCATTGTGTTTTTGGCTTTTTTGTCAATTTCTTTTGTCCATGTACTTTTAGTTTTATTTCTGGGCTCTCAATTCTGTTCCATTGGTCTGTGTTCATTTTTCTGCCAATACCATGCTCTTTTGATTATCATAGTTCTATAGTATAATTCGAAGTCAGGCAGTATGATACCTCTGGCTTTGTTTTTTTTCTTTTTCCCCTCAGGAATGCTTTGACTGTTTGGGGTCTTGTCTGGTTCCATCCAATCTGATGATTACTTTGTTTTATTTCTTTAAAAATGACACATGAACATGAACTAAGGAGGGCATTGCTGGAGGAAATGGGGTACTGGGTGGAAGGGGACAAAGGGGAGGGGATAATTGGGACAACTGTAGTTAATTTAAAAATTACATTGGAATTTTGATGGGAATTGCATTAAATCTGGATACTGCTTTGGATAATATGAACATGTTAACTATGTTGATTCTTCCAATTCTTAAACACAGAATATCTTTCCATTTCATTGTGTTTTTTTTCTATCTCTTTTAATAATGCTTGTATAGTAGTTTTCAGTATACAAGCCCTTCACAGCTTTGTTAAATTTATGCCAATGTATTTTATTCTTCTTTTGAAAGTACAAAAAGAATATTTATTTATTTTTCTGCAATTTCATTGTTAGTTTATAGGAATGCAGTAGATTTTGGTACATTAATTTTTTATCCTGCAACTTTACTGTATTTGTTGATTATTTCTAATAGTTTTTTAAGAGGTATCTTTAGAGTTTTCTATATAGAGAATTATGTGAGCTGCAAAAGTGACACATTTACATCTTAATTCCCAATTTAGATGCCTTTTAGGTCTTTCTTTTGCTCAATTGCTCCATTCTGGATTTTCAGTACTGTGTTCAATAAGAGTGGTAAGAGCAGATATTCTTTTCTTTCCTTTTTAAAAAAGATTTTATTTATTTATTATTTTTTGAGAGGGGAAGAGAGAAAGAAAGAGAGGGCAAGAAATGTTGATGTGTGAGAAAAATATTAATCAGGTCCTGGCTGGTGTGGCTCAGTAGATTGAGCACTGGCCTGCAAACCCAAGGATCACTGGTTTGATTCCCAGTCAGGGCACATACCCAGGTTGCAAGCCTGGTTTCCAGCCAGGTCCCTAGCTGGAGGCAGGCGAAGGGCAACCATACATTGATGTCTGTCTCCCTTTCTTCCTCCCTCCCTTCCCCTATCTCTAAAAAGAATGAATAAAATCTTAAAAAAAAACACACAAAGCCCATCAATCAGTTGCCTCTAGGTTTTTTACCATTTAGTATAATATTAGCTGAGAAATTGTCATATATGGCCTTTATTATGATGAGGTACATTCCTTCTATGCCCATTTTATTGATTGTTTTAATAGTAAATAGATATATCTTATAAAATGCTTTTTTGCATTTATTGATAAACTCACATGGTTTTATTCTTTGTTTTGTTAATGTAGTATATTACATTGATGTATTTGCAAATATTAAACCATCCTTGTGTCCCTGGAATGAACTCCATTTGGCCATGATGCATTATTTCTTAAATGTATTATTATATTTGATTTATTAATATTTTGTTAGTATTTTTTGCATTTGTATTCATCAGAAATATTGGTCTGTATTATTCTTGTTTTGTGTTATCCTTGCCAGATTTTGGTACTAGTTTTATTTTTGCCTAATAAAATATGTTAAGAAGTATTGTCTCTTTTTCAATTTTTCTGGAAAAGTTTGAGAAGTTTAGGTATCACATCTTCTTTGAGTGTTTGGTAGAATTCACTAGTGAAACCAGCTGATTCTGTACTTTTATTTTTGAGGAGATTTTTGATGGTTGTTTCAATTTTCTCACTATTTGTCAGTCTATTTAGATTTTTGAATTTTTCATGATTCATAAGCACCTATTTTTTAAAGATCTCGAGGATAAACATTTCTTTCTCAATTTTTTTTGTGATTATACATAAATGGTAATGATCTCTTCAGAATTTACCTAAACAATATAAAGCAGTTTAAATTGATTTAAGTTTTACTGGGATTGGGACAGTGTGTACCTTATATTAAAGAACTAGTTAGCTGAAGGATTTTTACCTTCTGTGTTCTGGAATTTTCATTTCATTTTTTGATCCATCGCTGAAGTTGAACCGGCACAGTGGCCTTTTCTTAAATCAGATTTTGTCTTTTCATATTTCTAAGGCTTCCTTTTGAATTTCTTTGTTGTCTACTGAATATATGGACTTGTTCCTGAGAAAAGTTCTAGAATGAAGGAGAGTTTGGAAAACATCTCATTACCACAAAGCACACTGTTTTTTGTTAGTTCTCTTTCATATGTAAATACCCACTCATTTGAGTTTCTTTTCAATGTTTGGCATTTCAGTTTGTATACATCTACATATTTATATATAAATTATTCCATACACTTGAGAAGAAACTATTATGGGATGGGAAACAATATGTTAATAATGACCATTTTTGCAATTTGAAATACTTTTTTCCTTTTCTGTTTAAAAAATATTACACTTTATAGTTTATGTAGTAGTGAAGGTTCTATAGTTCAGATCCCTATAATTCAGATAACATATTTTATTCTGAATAATTAAAGTTCATTGTAATTGGAGATTTTTGTAGGAACTGGTCAGCATATTTTCCTGGTTTCTCTACCTTGTCTGTTCAATTGATGGGTTTCCAAACTTCTCTGAGAGAAATGACCCTAACAGCTCATGATGCAAATATACACATAAAGGATTATATATTTATACACATAGAGCAGTATTTGTGGTGGTGTTTCTGTATCAAATGATGCTTTGACCTCTGCTTATTATCTGACCACATTGTACCTCTCCTTAAAATTATGAAATGAGACTCCATGGTGTGAAAGATTGGTTCTGCAGCCCTGGCTGGTGGCTCAGTGGATAGGTGCCAGCCTGAGAACCCAAAGATTGCTTGTTCAATTCCCAGTCAGGGTACATAACCAGGTTGCAAGCCAGGTCTCCAACCAGGTCCATGGCCGGAGGCAGGTGAAAGGCAACCATACAGTGATATTTCTTTCCCTTTCTTCTACCCTCCCTACCCTTTTCTTTAAAAAACAATGAATAAAATCTTTGGGAAAAAAAAAAAAAAAAAAAAAAAAGATTGGTTCTGCACCCATGCATGCTGTCATGCTTTACCTCTTGCATTCCCTTATTTCATTTTACTACCATGTCCCAGGCTCTCATGTGGTTTCAGAGTCCTGGGCTTTCACACAAGCTGTTGTCTCTACTTGCAGTGCTCTCTCTGCATGTTTTCATTCCTGACAGACTCAAAACTCAGTTTAAGTGCCTTTTCTCAGATAAGGCCTTTCTTTATTGAATGCTCTAAGTAATCTTCTTAGATTTTAGTGTACTATTTTCATGCTATGTATAATTTTAGCAATAGCATATTCATATTTTTTGAGATGTAGTGTTAATATGGCACACTAAAAACTGAAGCAAACTTTATCCTTACTTTGCTGACCCTTAAGGCAGGATGGCTTTGATTAAGGAGTCATTGAGTCTTTCCTTGCAACTGGTAGAAATAGAATACTTTGTGCAATAATCCAAATCTAGAACTTTTCATAGTACTCATTTTAAACAGGGGTAATGTTACATCTTTATTGATTTGGTGTTATTGACTCTTTCATGATTAATTCACATGTACTCCAAGGACTTGCCATCAGAGAATATTCTGCTTTATTCCTTGAGGTGAAACCACAAGAAAAATGCATGAAATTATCTGTATCTAAGTTCAAGGCCTTGGTTTAGGTGTGAAACAGGAAATCCGTGGTGAGATAATTAATAGTAGGCTCCAGAATCAGTCTCTATGGGGTGAACCCCAAAGTTTCTGGCCTATACCCCAAAATATCTGGCCACTCTAAAGCTCAGAGCTGAGTCAGAGGAGAGCCAATACTCAGATGAACCCATTCTCTGCTTGAGTTGCAAACATGTAAAGCCAGTTCCCAGAAATTATAACCATTGTCCTTCTCACTGATGTAGATGATGATTGACCATGGGGTATAGCCACTGCTTTGTGCTTTATTGTCTCCTATTCACCAAAGATGCTTAACCCTGTTTGACTCTGTCCATGTAGACAAAGAACCTCTCTAATTACTCAGGACACTAGAAAGCCTCAAGAATGGAGAGTGGGTCTGGGATACAAGGTTCATAGCCTGCACAGTATTGGATCACAGCAAAAATACCAGCCCCTTCTTGTTTCTAGATGAAAGGCAATGATCATGATAAAGAGCAAAAGCTGCAAGCCTTCCTGATCATGTTCCCTTTCACCCTCTTGGCTTTGCATGAGTGATATATTGAGAGAATAATGAAATTGGAAAGGGGGACTAGAGAACTCATTGCAATTTGCAAATTGGTCTGAAATGTGGCCTTACTCCTAGATGTAGATGATAGTAAAATCTCCTAAGATTATGTAGGCCAAATGTCTCTGCCTTCCATATCTCTATCTCTATTATCCTGCAACCCAAGGACCTGAGTACAGGGGAAAATTAGTCCTCATTAGCAGGAAAATATAATACTTTTCTGTTACATGTCTTTTAACTTTCCATATTAACATCTTGCAGGCCATACTTAGTCTTTTCATTTCAGTATTTCAGTAGCTAACATAATGCTCAGATACCCATTACATAAATGAATGAATGAATGAGTGATGAGTCATGGTTCTCTTTTCATCAAAGAGAAACTCTGATCTGCTTATTTGTATAATACTCCTGACCCACATGAGTATGGCACTGCATAAATGTTCCTATATGAATATGTCCCTTGCTAACTTTTGTTTTAAAATTCTTTGAAGTTGTAAACTGACGAGATCAATGCAGAATTCTATGCATGCTATTATTTCAGCATTCACTCATTTTAGAAGAAAAGGAAACTTCCTTTTCTCACCTCCCACAGCCTGAAGAAAGTTTCCTTTTTGAGAACAAAATTCCACTTGTTTCAGCTTTTCCTTCAATATAGCAATTTCCACATATTTTAAAACTATTCTCAGAAAAAGAATACATAGGCTAATCTGGTTGACATAGATTGAGAAGGCATCATGGCTCTGATAAGTAATTTGGAAGATTTTTCTTTATTTGCTCTTGGTTATTACCCATGCTGTATATGAACTCAGAAGCAGGACAAACTGAACATCTTTTTAAAATCTCACCTTAGAACATGCTTATTCATTTTAGGGAGGGGAAGAGAGAAAGGGAGAGAAACACTGATGTGAGAAACATCAATCAATTGCCTCTCATATCAGCCTGCTTCGGTGCCAGTTCCACAACCTAAACATGTGCCTTGACTGGGAATCAAACCCATGACCTTTCATTTTGTGGGACAACACTCCAACCAACTGAGCCATACCAGCCAAGGCTGAGCTTTCTCTGAGTGCTGTTAAATGGTTAGCTTAAACTGGACCTTGACATGCACTGTAAAACTGTTTGATGTCTTTTCAAGGACAAGATAGTGTCCATTAAACTGCAGTTTTCCCTACACATTTCTTATGTTTCACACACTTTTGTTAGGAACAGTAAGGGCGCATCCACTGCAATTGGCCAGCTGTGGCCTGCCAGTTCCAGTTCCTGACAGGTAGTGGGCTGAATTCTCGGCTGTAAAGAATCTCAGTTTCAATGTACTCTAGGGAGGGTAACTGTTTAGCCTAAGCAATTCAAAGAAGCATAATTGCACTTCACACTACACAGAAAGTCACCACATCTGTTTCATATTTTTGGCTTTTCGAACTGAGCTAGAACAGAGAAATAAACATACAGCTTTGAATGTAGAGTAAAAACAAGTTCATGGTGCACAGATGAGCATATTGTATGTAACTCAGTGAAAATTTCCTTTAATGAGGGTTTCTTGTGGTAAAGTGAGTAATATTTCTGGTGTTAATCAAGGTTTTTAAAAAAGATTTAATAGAAAATATTATCTATTTAAATGTCAAGACAGCCTATCATTCTCCCTTAAATCTATTACAGGCAATTGTTGAGAAGCTGCAGCAGTGCTCACGTGACCTATTGCAAATATTTGGGGAGTCATCTGCACTGCGTTAGCCTTTCTAGTGGTAGTTATTTAAAAAATAATTTGGATGTAGTAGGCTAAAAACATTCAAGGCAATGAATTAGAACTTCATTACCCACTTTCATCTTTTATTTTGGTTCAAATGTAAATGCAGTCATTTGTTATCTAAGTGTATATAACATGTGATGACGGTTTTTTAAAAATGTAATCTAGCAGAAAATACATCTTAATTTGAATGTAACACTGTCTTAAATATAATTTTAATATTCTTCCGCATCTGGCGTCTCAAAGAATGAGGTCATTTGAGGTTAAGAAACTTTTCCCTGCAAAAATATTAATAATAGTCTTCAGACAAACAGTTAAAAAGGCAAGTACTTAATCTAACTGATCAGATACCGCGGCAAAAGGGAAGAAAAACTCACATGTACCAAGGCTGTTTTTTTTTACAAGGGCTTTACTTTATGGCACTTAAATGCTTCCTGCAATAACCACCATACAGATAGCATTTTTGAGATCTTTCAAATGAAGACCCTAACATGAAATAATTAGCTCAACTATCAAGAGATCTGCCTTAATCATATTCAAGTCCACTCTTCCTTCCTTCATTTCAATTTGAAATTCTGTATTTTTGTGTTTATTTTTTAATCCCTATCTCCTCAGAAATCTGTAAACTCAATGGGATGAAGAACAATGTCTGTCCTCCACTGTTCATATATGTATAGCAACTAATTACTATGTTTTTTAAAAAATTTTATTGCTGTTGTATTACATCCATCCCCTTTTTGCTCCCCTCTGTCCCCCTCCCCACCCTGCCCCCATTCCCCCCAAAGTTAATCCCACCTGTTGTCCATGTCCATGGTTCCTTTATACTAGGTTCTTGTCTAAACTGCTCCCCTTCCTTGCCTCTGCCTCCCCCCTCCCTAATTACTATGTTTTGATAGTGATATATGCCTAGCCCTATTCTAAACTACATAAATATATTCACCCATTTATATTGCAAAGCTTTGAAAAAATTATTGCTATATCTCCCTTATAGGCCAGTAAAGAGAAGCACAGAGGAGTTAAGTAACTTGTCAAAGTCACACATCTAGCAAGTGGAAGAAGCAGGATTTAAGTTTTCACACTCTGACTCTATCTAGGTCACACTTATAACTGAATGAACTCTTGAAAAATTAAGAGATAATCTGCAGTTAATCAAGATTGAATAAGACCTCATAGACAAAATTACCTAGATGTTAGAGTAGTCTATCATTATCCCTTGTCTTTGTATTTATTCATTTAACAAAAAGCATGGAGGGTTTCTTATATGATGCTGTGCTAAACCCCTTCTTAGATGAAAGAGAGAGAGAGAAAGAGATTGAGAGAGGAGAGAGAGAAAGAATCTTATTCTCTCTAATTTATAGATGAGAGAACTGAGGCTCCGAAAGACTAAGTAATTTGGCTTGGGAAACATGATCCAGAAATAGCACATGCTTGAAAGCAGGGCTTGCTCAACTCCAAACTCTGCTATGTCATTATATAGTGCTCAATCTCTTTCCTTTCTTTCATTATTAATAGTAGAGGTAAGTTTTATTAGCCAAAATGTGGTGACACTTTCGAAAGATATTAATCTCACTGATTTTTGGCTTCCTTTTTTCTTATTTAATGATTTGGGCTTGGTGAATTAAGATAGGTCTGTCTTTTCCTGCCTTGAAGGAAAAGCAAGGTGGGGCAGGTGCTCACCTTTGTAACTGATTTAGGCTGACAGGAGTTTAGGGTAGCCCTTAAGTTATGGACCAAGAGCCTTCAGGATTCTGTGCTGTGAGCCAGAAAGAATAAATTATTTTGTTCTTCTTCTCCTGTCATTTTAAATCTGTAAAAGAACTGAGTGCTATAAAAACTTGAAACCTGCTGCTCTATTGTTAACATCTGATTTTTTTATAGGCTGTCAGAGATTAGAAGGGGAGGCTGCACAGTTCAAATGCTATTTTCAATCTGATAGCCATCATACATTTTATATCAGCAAGCCAACAAGTATTTGTTAATTACAGCAATCATATAACCTTTCAGATGCAAATGTCTGACTCAGATTTCAGTTTGTTTGGTACCAAGTGAAGATGAAAGAATGGTATAGCCTGATCGTTGTTTTACTCCCATCTGTGTGCACCAGGCAATCACCACTTACAGATGGTTGTGATTCAGAGACAGGTTGCCACATGGGAGAAGGGTATGTTTCAGTTATTTTAATAAGATGTATTGCAGTAGTTGCAGTTAAATGCTTAAACCTTAATGATAATTGCTGCTAATTTTTCAAGAAAATGATTAGAGTTTAATACACTCAAAGAAGGATATTTTGCTGTAAACTTCAGCAAAATTACAAAGGTAAATTTTATGTTTACTACCTCATCTAATAAATTAGAATGCTGTGTATACCTTTTCCCATTTCCTGAAATTGTATTTTATATAGACACACACACATTTATATCCTACATATTGGGGACAAATTAAGACCCCTAGTTGCTATGAAAAATGCAATTGGTCAAGTGGCAACAGATAATTCTGAACAAATATGAAATGATTCCTATCAGCCTTGAGCTTTTTTTTGTAGTAAAATATACATAACATATAATTTATCATTATAATCATTTTTAGTATACAATTCAGTGATATTTAAGTATACTCACACTATTGTACATCCACACTCCCTGCATTTCAAGAAAATTTTCATCTGTCTAAAGCATAAAGACCTTGTACTCATTGAATAATAACTCACCCTTAGCCCAGCCCCTTGAAACCTATAATCTGCTTTTTATCTCTATGAATGTGCCTATTCTAGGACATTTAGGACTTTGTGTGAAGGGAACCTTACAATTTTGTCCTTTTGTGTCTGACTTATTTCATTTAGCACAGTTATTTCACTTAGCATAATATTTTGAGTTTATTTATATATCAGCATTTCATTCCCTTTTATGGATGAATACCATTTCATTGCCTTTATATATCACATTATGTTTGTTTACCTGATGATACATATTGGTATACACATTGGATATCTTTTGACTGTTGAGAGCACTGCTGCTATGAACATTGTCATGTGATATCTGCATAATTCCCTGTTTTTCAGTGACAACATCATTTTTATATTTCCACCAGCAACATATGGTGAGGATTCCAATTTCTCCACATGCTTGCTAACACATGCTATTTCCTGTTTTCTAATGATACCATCCTAATGAGTTCTAATATTCAGATTTTTAAGTTAAATTTGAAATTTTAATGTATTAATTTTAATCAAATTATCACAAAGTTGCTAATTTAGAATAATCTTAACTTGATTCACTTCATTATGGTTATTTGTTGGTTAATCTTTTCACCTCTGAATAGGAAATTTCCTTTACTTAAAAGTGATGTCAACAAAGTACATATAAATAATGCTTAACCCTTTGTGAAACTGAAATAGAAAGATAGTTTTATCTCAGAATAAAATGAGGGCAGTGGTAAAATTAATAACTACATGAAAGAGATAAAACAGTATATCTCATAATGCAGTACATTTCTGTTCAGATAGGAAGTTGTGTGTTTGCTATGTTGGTTGAAGTAGGATACATACACATATACACACACACACGCACATGCACATAAATTTCTGTAATCAGGAGGCTATTGCAGAGGAGATGTGGGCACATTAAATGGGCTTCTTCTAAGTATTAAAACCTGGCATACCCAAGTTGACCTGGATATCAAGATTTTTCTTTCCTGAGGATGCACTGGCATTCTGGGATGGGCTAAAAGAAAGGTATAAATTTTTTCTTTGGGCATATTCTAATTATGGCTATTTCCTTCTCAAGATGGGAAAGAAATTTGCCTCTTGAATTTGATGGAATCCATGTCTTTAAAAATACCATTATGTGTTAAGTCTGTACATCTGGCTGGGGAAAATATGGAGACTGGGTGTTGGAGGAAGAGTTCTACATTAGAGAGGGCACTCAGAGGGGAACTGGGGCTCCTGTTTGGGAAAAAAAAATCAATGAGTATTGAGTTGTGATTGAAGATGGCTACAAACCATCCGTCAGACACATTTTAAGGTTTAGTATTTCATTTCTTGTGCTAAGCACCAACATTTTATCACCATATAATTCTAGGTTTATATGGCTTTGGAGCTTCAACTTTGGGTTCATGTGTGAAATAAAAGTACTTAAATTATTTATTTGTAGTTTTAAGATGAAATAACTTGTATTTCTTTCAGAATCATTCAACATGTTTTATAGAACTATTATGTAGAAAAACTCATTTAAGAAAGTAAGTACAAATGGAATAATTCTTTGACATCTACAATGTTGATAGCATTTTCATTAAAAATTAAATGTTTTCATACAGTGTTTATTTATAAATAAACTATAATGACTCTTAAGAAGATATCAGTGCTTAAGCAAATGTTTTGCAGTTCTGGTCAGGACACTGTAAAATATAAATCAAATAAATTGTCATTCTCTCAGACAAATTGTACTCCAAATTGCACAGGAGTATGCTACAAGTTGGGATATTGCACACATATTTAAAATACAACCATAAATGAGAGACCATATTGTCAAGATTAGCCAGTATTCTCATTGTACTGACAAATGCATGTTAGCTTGGGTAGTTGGAGAAAGAAATGAATCATAGCCCCTTTTCCAGTGAATGAGCCATGGCTGGCTGAATGGAGGTGGGGTTTTCTAGTGCTCTTTCTTTGAGTGATGGAAAGAATTTTTCATCATTTTATATATTATTCAATATCTCTGTCACTATTGCTGTGGATAAATTATATGAAATATGATCATTTATCATTTAAAATCAATTGAGATATTTACAACTAATACTTTGCTTTCATAGATCTGAAAATGCTTTCCAAAAATCAATTAGTTTGCACAATATGCTACTGCAAGTTTAGTCTTATTATTACCATATTGGGGACAAATTCAAAGCAACAGAGGTTAATTAACCCATCACAGAGTCTTAAGGGCTGTGGTAGCAAAGCAAAATGCGCTGATCACCAACTTGAAGGCCAGGAACTCTGCTTTTAGCATGGATTTTAATTGATTTAGATAAGTTTCTCTGGCCTACAAAGCACATGCAATAATTCTGAATTATCATGCAGCAATATAGTGTGGATTAAATAATTAATATTCTGAAATCCTTTATAAATGTGAATTATTATTCTCATTCTACCCTTAGACCTCCAAGTCACCTAAGCTACCTTCCAGCACTGGTGACGAAAGTGTAAATTAATTGGCTAAGTGAGAAATTCATCTCACACATTTCCTGCTGGGAGATAAGAGCCTCCTCTGTTCTGATTGGAAATCTATATATATAGTGCTGCATTTTATTCTGCTTCCCTTAATGTATGTGTTTACATCCAATTCCCTAATAAACTAGGAATTCATCTTATGCCCAGAGACCATGTTCAAAATATCAGTATAAAATGTTCGTGCAACTATTAGAAAGGCATATCTTTCCTTGTCCGGAGATGCATTTTTAGAACTATTATCATGTGGCTACTTAACAGTAGTTTGTTTTACTATCCTTTCACTTATGTTTGAAAAAGGCTACTGAAAAATGATATTTTCTCCAAGACATGCTGTCCTGAATTATAAGCTTTGTGCCTATGTTTGGTGTTTTTGCCATAAATATACTTAGAAAAGATTACAATATTAGAATCCAGGAATTGCTTTATTGATAGTTATGTTCCTCTAACCATTTGATCAGCAAATTTTTCTTTAGAGAGGCACAACTCCAAATGCTTCATTTAAAGGAAGGGAGTGCTGGGGCTTGAAAGATCTGAAGACTAAAATTAAACACTAGTTTTAAGCTTTTTCAGAGGAAGAATGTTAAGAATTCCAAGAGAAGGAAGAATATAGAATTCTGACTATATTAATGGATAGGTGATAAGAATAAGTTTCAAGAATAAGTTTAAGATAGCTTTTCAGTCATTCATTCAACAAACACCTTTTGAGCACTTATCATATGCCAGACACACTTCTAGATGCTGAGAATAAGGATGTGGACTTTGCTCTCTGTTACTTACAATAAACAAAAGAATAAAAACATGTATGTATGTATGTATTCTGAGTCTATTAGATAAGGGCTAGGAAAATACAATGGAACTAAAAGCAGGAAGAGTGTATGGGGATACTATTTTAATGTGATGGTCAAGAAAGGAGAAGCTTGACATTTGAGCAGAAGTTTGAATGAGGTGAGGATGGAGCCTTACCAATATTTTGGGGAAGAACATCCCAGATAGAGACAATAGTTCATGTAAAAGCTCTCAGAGGTAGTATGTGTCAGGAACAGATGTGGTGATTCTTACAGTAATCATAGGGCTTAGGTGTTTAAAATACACTCAATTCTCAGAAAATAGCAGAAAGACTATTAGAGAAGGGAATTATGCATGTGTATATGCAGGAAGATAAACTGTAAACACTTGAACATTGGCATAAACTATCATGAGCTAACAGACACCTAGTTTATAAAGAACTAGCAAAAGCTTCACTTATAAATCTCAAGGACATTTACTGATTTTTGAATTTTCAAAACAGATTCAAATAACCGATTTATTTTTAGTTTTAAATTTAGCTGATTCTGTATTTTGCTTTGGGTAGTATGAACATTTTAATAATGTTCTTTCTATCCATGAGCACAATGTATCCTTCCATTTGTTCTGTTCTTCAGTTTCTTTCTTCAACATCTTATAGTTTCTGAATATATATTTTAAGTTTTTGGTTAAATTTATTATGCTTAGGTACTTTATTTTTGATGCAATGGTAAATGGGGTTGTTTTTCTTAATTTATCTTTCTGATTGTTCATTTTTAGTATGTAAAAATGCAACCAAGTTCTGAATATTAGTTTTATATTTTGATACTTTACTGAATTCATTTATTAGTTTTAACAGTTTTTTTTGTGCATTCTTTTGGGTTCTCTCTGTATAGTATCAGGCCATCTGCAAGTAATGACAGTTTTACTTTTTTCTTTGCAATTTTTTTTCTTATCTGATGAACATGGCTAGGACTTCCAATAATATATTGAATGATGGTGGTGAATGTGAACATTCCTGTGTTGTACTTGATCTTGAGGATTACACTTTTAGCTTATCACCATTGAATATGATGTTAATTGTTAAGTTTATCATATGTGACCTTTATTATGTTGAGGTACATTCACTTTATTTCTGCTTTTGAGAGATTTTATTATAAATAGGTGCTGGACTTTGTCAAATGCTTTTTCTCCTGTAGTTTTGTTTATGTGATGTATCACAATAATTGATTTGGTGAATATTGAACAGAACTTGCATCCCAGGAATAAATCCTATTTGATTACGATGTATGATCTTTTTAATGTATTATACTGATTCAGTTTGCTTATATTTTTGAGAATTTTGCTTCTTCATTCATCATGGAGATTTACCAATAATTTCATTTTTTGGTAATGTCTTTTTCTGGTTTTGGAATCAGGAGTACTGGCCTCATAAAATTAGTTTGGGAGTATTCCATCCACTTTAATTTTCTGTGATAGTTTACCAGGTTCAGAACTTTGGGTTTTTTATTTTTTTTTTTGGTGTGGGGGGGATGTTTTTGATTACTGATTTGATTTTGTTTGTATTTATTGGTTGGTTCAGATTTTTTTTTTTTTTTACAGTTTGGGTATTGGAAGGTTATATGTTCCATAATTCTTCATAATATTTTCTTATAATCCTTTGTATGTCTGTAGTGTCAGTTGTCATTCCCATTTTTATTTTTGATTTTATTTATTTGGGCTCTCTCTTTTTTCATGATGAATCTGACTAAAGGTTTATTAATTTTTGTATTGATTCAAATAACTAGGTCTTGGTTTCACTGATCTTTTCTATCTTTTAAGGTACTTTTGTTTATTTTTGTTCTGATTCTTTATTATTTCCTTCCTTTATAATTAGTGCTTTGTTCTTTTGCTAATTTCTTACGGGGTAAAATTAGATAGTTTACTTGAGATTTTTCTTGTTCTGATGGTATGACTATATTGCTTTATGACTGTATTAATTTCCCGATTAGAAATGCTTTGGTTGTGTTTCATACATTCTAGGTCATTGTATTCTCTTTTTCATTTGTCTCAAGGTATCTTCTGATTTATTCCTTGATTTCATTGTTAACCCAATTATTGTTTAGTAGTGTGTTGTTAAAAGCTTCCAGTTTTCTTTTTGTACTTGATTTCTAGTTTTATACCATTGCAGTCAGAGAAGATGCTTGCTTGTAAACGTGTTTTCTTAAATTAAGACTTGTTTTATGTCCTAATATGTGGTCTATCCTAGAAAATTTTCTATGTGCACTTGGAAAGAATGTATATTCTGCTTCTTTTGGGTGAAATGTTTTGGGTGTTAAATTAATGTAGTCTAATGTGTTATTTAAGTTACCTATTTTCTTGTTGGTCTTCTGTCTGGGTATTCTATCCATTGATGTCAATGGGGTGTTAAAATTTCACTTCTGTTACTGTGTTACTGTTGATCATTCCCTTTATGTCAGCATTTGCTTGATATATTTAAGTGCTCCTATGTTTGGTGCATAGATGTTTATATGAGTTATTTCATCTTGTTGGTTTCATCCCTTTATCATGATGAAACGTCCTCCTTTGTCTCTTATATACATAGCCTTTATTTTAAGTTCTATGTTCTGGGAAATCTCTTTTGCAAAATTCTGTGTTGTTGCTTCTTTTTTTGTTTGTTTTTTTCCGCATGAATGAAATATCTTTTATATGCCTTTACTTTTAGTCTCTGTGTGTGTTTGATCCACAGTGGGTCTCTTGTTGGCAACATATATACTGATCTTGTTTCTTCCCTTCCCTTCTCTTTTCTTTTTCTCTCTTTCTTTCCTTTTCCTTCCTCTCTCTCTCTCTCTCTCTCTCTCTCTCTCTCTCTCTCTCCCTCCCTCCCTCCCCCTCCCTCCCTCCCTCCCTCCCTCCCTCCCTTCCTCTCTCCCTATCTCTCTCCCTCCCTCCCTCCCTCCCTCCCCCTCTCTCTCTTTCTTTTATTTCTTTCTCCACTCAGGCACCTTATGTCTCTGTTGGAGAATTTAGCCCATTTACATTTAAAGTAATTATTGATAACTGTGCAGGTATTGCTCTAACAATATATTGTTTTCTTATTGTTTTTGTAGTTCTTTATGGTTCCTTACTTATTGTTATTTTTTTTGTATGTTGATGACTTTTTATAGTATTATAGAAGGGTCAGCTGATGCTTATGGCAGGCTTGGGGCCACTTAGTAGGACATAAAATGTGATCCATTGATGTTTGGCACTTGTGTTCGGCTTAGAGGTGCTTGGGAGAGGCTACACAATGAGCCAAGGCTGGCTACCACTTGTCCTGGTTTTGAGACCATTTGGTGTGTACCATGATATGAGCTGAGTCCAGTTACCAATTGCACCAGATTTATGGTCTCTTAATTGAAACTATGTCCTAGGCCAAGACTGGCTACTGCTTATGCCATTTTGTAGCCACCTGAAGGGAGTTACAGTGCAAGCTGACAGATGGCTCCTTGTGCAATGATTGGGGCTACTTAGCAAGCAATACAAGGCACACCAGTGCTGGTTGTTGCTTGTTTGGGGTTTATGTACCCTTGAAAGGTTTTGAGACAGTTTTCAGTACAAGTCAAAGGAACAATGGCACCTGCCAGTGCTTCTATCCCTGGAGAGAGGTGTCTTGGCTCCTGTCCTTTCAGCCCTTGCCCTGATATTAGTAAATTTAGTTCTTCCATGAAAGTCCCAGGCACTTTCTGAGCTTCAGCCCCATGCTGGAGCTTAACGTAAGTGAGATTTAAACAAAATTAATATATTTTATTTATCTTGCTATTACAATTGTCCCAATTTTGCCCCCTTTGTCCCCCTCCATCCAGCAGCTCATTACCTCCAGCAATGCCCCCCTTAGTTCATGTCCATGAGTCATGCATGTAAGTACTTTGGCTTCTCTATTTCCTTTGTTCTTCTTAACATTCCTTGTCTATTTTGTAACTACCAATGTGTACTTTTTCTTTTTTCCTTTCACATCCAGAAAGTTCATCATTTAATTACTGCCTTCTGTCAGCTTTTCAAATCATATTAATACAAAGTTTTCTTTTCATTATTCCAAAATGCCTACATTAATTCGTTTAAAGAATTACTCTTTTAAGTAATATGAATGACAATATTATGAATCACATGCAAAAATACATTTATACTCATACATATTTTTACACATACTGGATTTTAAAAAGTTAATACAAAAAATTTAAAATATGCCAATAGCTTACATAATTATTACATGTTAAATGATAGTATTTTAGATATACTGTAGCAAAATTCAGCAGTTTTTTCTTCTTTAAGTTATTTTACTCTGGAATGCTATTTTTGTGAAATATATCACAGAAATGGTGTATTGCAGCACTCAGTTTTGTGAAAGTTGTCCTAGAGACAGTGCAAAACCCATAGTAAAAAGTGAATTTGGTTTTTGAGTCAGATCTTTTCCACTCCAATAATACAACTCAACTTTATTTTAAGCTACTGGAACTACAACTTATTCTTTTTGGAGTATTCCATCTTAAATAGTAGATTTACTTATTTATTTAGGCTGTGCATAGGTCTTACTTCTTTCAATACCCTCTGTTTTTCCTCTACATGTGTTTTACAAGTTGAAGGCTTCAGAAATAATGGCACTTGGAGTGCTTACCTGGTCCCCAGGGTAGAAATTATTATGTTTACTAAGTTGAGGTATAAATAAAAATCCCTAGGATTTAATTATTTTGTAGAATAGTGTTCTAGCTATTTTTTGAAATTGTAGTTGACTTCCTATGTGGTCCTAAACTAACCTCTGAACTATTTAAGAGTCTGTTGAGGTAGAGATTAGATATGTTCACATTTCAATAATAAAGTTTACTATAGCATTAATTCCTTTTCCTGAGCATCCCCAGTTTAGGGACCTTCATAACTGGAAATGTAGATTTCCATGATTTAGTTGAAAGGAATCACATCTAATTTACATACTAATATTAGAATATATATTGTCTATGCATGAATCATATAGTTTACTAGTTTGCAACTTCCATCCAAATTGGTCTTCATTCTTAGCATCTTTTCTAACCTAAAGATTGACTTATTTCACAACACACCAATGACCAGTTGGTTGCTATTTAAAACATAAATTGCTAACAAAATTTATATATTACACACCCATAAATAAGCACATATTTTGTAACAGTGAATAAGAAAGCATGTAGTCTATGTAATATACATCTACATTTTCTTACTTTTTTCTTCTTCCTTAACTGCATTTGATTTTTCTGAGTTATTGCAAGTAACATGATTTTCCCATATTGTGAAATAATTGAACTCTAAGAAAACTTAACCTGCAGTAATGCAGATACAAGTAATATACAAAATTGTACCTTATTTAGTAAAATTCATTTATAACAAGATCACTTTAAAGCATGCATAAGTTAAAGTTGGTTCTTATCCATTCAGCTGCCCTATGTCTTTTTATTGGTGCATTTAAACCATCTACCTTTGTACCTGTGTTTCTGTCTGTCTCTCTGTTTCTTCATCTTCTTAAAGCAGACCCTTTAGCATCTCTTGCAATGCTGGTTTGGTGGAGATGTATTCTTTCAGACTTCTTTTGTCTGGGAAACGCCTTATTTCACCTTCCATTTTGAATTCTCAAGAGCCTTGCTGGGTAGAGTAGTCATGGTTGCAGGCCTTTGTTTTTCATTGCTTGAAATATTTTTTGTCATTCCCTTCTGGCTTGTTGTGTTTCTGTTGAGAAATCAGCTGATAACCTTATGGGAGCCCTCTTGTATGTTATTAGCTGTTTCTCTCCTGCTGCTTTTAGGATTCTCTCCTTGTCTTTGAAATTTACCATTTTCATTATGATGTGTCTTGGAGCAGGCCTGTTTGGGTTCATCTTCCTTGGGACCCTCTGTGCTTCCTGAGTTTGCATGACATTTTCTCTCTTCAAGTTAGGGAAGTTTTCTGTCATTACTTTTACAAAGAGGTTTTCTATCTCTTGATCCTCCTCTTCTCCTTCTGGTATCCCTATGATATGGATGTTATTACGTTTCATGTTGTCCTGCAGCTCTCTTAAAACGTCTTCATTCTTTTTCAGTCTTTTTTTCATTTTGTTGCACTGCCTAGGAATTTTCTTCCTACATTGACCTCCAGCTCGGTGATCTGATCCTCTGCTTTCTCCAGCCTGCTTTTTATTCCTTCTACTGTGTTCTTCAATTCAGAAATTGTATTCTTCATTTTCTCCTGGCTCTTATTGATGGTTTCCATGTCCTTTTTAATGCTGGTGTAGTTCTCAGTAAGTTCCTTGTAGCTTTCTCGGAGTTCTTTGTAGTTCCGCTGGAGTCGTTTGTAGTTTTCTTTGAACATGCTGAGCTCATTGAGCTCCTCTATCATCGTTATTTTAAATTCCATGTGTGATAAGGTGCTTGCCTCTATTTCATTTTGCACTCTTCCTGGGGACTCCTCCTTTCCATTTGCTGAGGGTTTATTTCTTTGTCTCCCATTTTAGGTGATTCTTGTTTGTTTCTGCTTCTTGGATTGGTCTGCTTTGATTTACTGTCTTAGTGTGTGAACTTTTGTGGTGTAGAGGTACACTTGCACTTTTTTTTATTTCCTGGATCTGTGCTTGGTGACAGCTCGTGTCTCAGTCTGGGCCTTGTCAGCCAGTTGGAGACTATCAGAGATCCATTGTCTTTGTCTCCTTTAGTTGTTAATCCAATCAGTCTGTGATTAGTGATCAAATTTAGCACCTCTGTTTGGGGCAGATGAATTCAGTTGTTAATCCAATCAACCTGTGATCTGAGGTCAGGTTTAGGCACTGCTGGGTGGGGCGGATTAATTCCTGTGGGTGGGGCTGTGGCTTCCCCTCAGGTTCCTGTCCTTTGGAGAAGAGTGGTCTGCTGGCTGTATGGGGGATGGGTCAGCAATTGACTCCCAGGCTGCTCCCTTAACTCTCCCCCTAAAGCCAGTGCCCCAAACCCTCCTTAAGTGTCTCTAGTCCACTCTGCCCCTTCTCTGCTGGAGCCCAGGGTAGGTGGTGCCACTGTATTTCTGTGTGTGGTCCCTTTAAGAACTTGGTCTCTCTGTTAAGCCGCCTAAACCTGGCAGCTTTTTGCTTGTTACAGCTGGGTGCTGTTTTACTCTCAGCTGTGTTGCTGTAGGCTGGGAAGCCCAGTTGGGGGTTTGGATCCCACCCTTCTCAGGTGGAGCCCCCAGCTGCTGAGATGTTTCTCTAACCCTTCAGCTGACACCTACAAGAGCCCCGCCAGCCTCTAGGATCTCCGCACTTCCTACGGGTCACATTGTGATGAATTAGCTCTTCTGTCCATGGTAATAAGACCTCTCCAATCTGTTGATTATTCTGGATGATTTCTCCCCAACTGATTTGTAATTCCAGTTTGGTGTTGGGAGGAGATTGGTGTAGCTCTACTTACTCCTCTGCTATCTTGGTTCTCTTGATTGAGTGCATTTGTGTACTGGCTCTTTAATAGCAATATGCCTTGGTCTCTCATAGCTGTTTGTGTTCCTCACATGCAATACTTGCTGGGTTTTGGAATGAGGTGTTATGAAAACTCCTCTTCTTGATACTGATATCCTGGGCTAGGGAACCTCATATGGGGTTGGAACTCCTTGGTTATCAGGATGAGCCTCTGCAATTGAGATACGTCTCTTAATTCTTAATCACCATACTATAGGTGTGGGATCTGCCTATTGTGTATCTCTGCGCCTCCTGTCATTGTTGATATAGCTTCATCTTTGTATCTTTTTATAGGAGTTTCGGTTATCTAGTCTTCAGGTGATTCTCAATGATGGTTATTCTACAGTTTATTTGTAATTTTGATATGGTAGTGAGAGGAGGCAAGTATTGACCGAGTCTGCTATTTTAATCAGAAGTCTCCTCTGGAGCTTTTATGTTTTGATATTTTGATGAGATTTTGGATTTAATGCTAAAATAATTTAACAAGCCCTGGCTGGTGGCACAGTAGATAAGGTGCTGGCTTGAAAATCCAAAGGTCACTGGTTTGATTCCCAGACAGGGCACATAACCAGGTTGCAAGTCAGGTCTCCAGCCAGGTCTGTAGCTGGAGGCAGGTGAAAGGCAACCATACATTGATTTCTCTCTCTCTCTCTCTCTCTCTCTCTCTCTCTTTCTCTCTCTCTCTGCCTTTCTCCCTACCCCTCTCTCTAAAAATAATAAATACAATCTTTAAAAAATAAAATGGTTTTACATATTTGAGGATTTTCAGATAGGGTGAATTATTTTGCATGTAGGATGGACATAAATTTTGGGTGGGGGCAGAGGTAGACTGTATTGGTTTAAATAGTGTTCTTCCAAATTTATGTTCTTCCATAATATAAGCATGTAATCTTTGTTGGAACTAGGGTTTTTGAAGATATAATAATTCAAGATGATATCATTCTGAATTAGGATAGACCCTTAATGTAGTGATTGGTATCCTTATAAGAAAGAAATGTGAAGACACAGCTATTCATATAAGGGAGAAGGTCATATGAAGATTCAGTCAGAGATCGGAGGGAGGCATCTACATGACTAAGAATGTCAAGGATTGCTGGTACCCACCAGGAGCTTGTAGGGGCAAAAATAATAATATTTTTTCTGTGTCTTCAGAGAGCTCATAGCCTTGTTGACATTTTAATTTCAGACTTCTAGCCTCCATCAATTTGACAGAATATATTTCTTTTATTTTAAGCCACCGGGTTTGTGGTACTTCATTACAGCACCATTGGGAATTAATACAATTTTATGCTCAGACATATCAGAAGTGTCCAGGTAAATAGAAAATCAAGCCAAAGCCCTTTTAGGACACAGCAATACAGGCAGCCATACGTCTACATGCCAAAAAAAGCATTAATGACTAAATTCATACTGTGGTATTGCTAACAAGTTGACAGGTTTATATAAAAAAACTACATGTTTTCATCCACTTAAACTACATGTTTTCATCATTTCTCCTAGGAAGCTGTCCTTGAACTAAAATTACAGATAATTATTTACTTAAGGGATTGTGTTATTGTAATATAGTACTTTTTAGGGACCTAGGACCCAATTCAAAAAATTTTCCACAAAATCTCTACCAAATATATAGTCATCAGGTAACCTCTAAATATAGTATCATATAACTTCTTGGGGTATGCCAATGTATCCACTCAATTTATCATTGCCAACTTCACTAGATACTAGTAATTTTCTGTTATGTTTTTATATAGCCTTTGCACAGTTTATAATCATGTGTACTTTATCCATAAAGCAAATACACTTGACTATAAAACATAAGAAGCAAAAATAATATATACAGAGTAGGGCAAAAGTAGTTTTATAATTATGAGCATGCAAAACACAGTTTATTATTGTATTATTAATTATTGTATTGTTTTTCATATAAACAACTGTAAACCTATTTTGCTCTACCCCTGTACATATGTTAAAAGGGATATGTGTCATTTAACATTTTTCATAAGCAGGAACTATAATGAAGCAGATAAGATTAAATTTTTCTTTCTTTTTAAAAAAATTTTATTTGTTATTCTTAGAGAGAAGGGAAGGGAGAGAGACATCAGTGTATGGTATGGTTGCCTTTCACCTGCCTCCATCTAAGGACTTGGCTGGACACCTGGCTTGCAATCTCATTATGTGCCCTGGCTGGGAAATTGAACCAGAGATCTTTGGATTTGTAGGCCAGTGCTGTATCCATTGTGCCACCAGCCAGGGATTGAAAATTTTCTTTTAAATAATAGTAGAAAGCTAATTGACCAAGAAAAGCTAATTTTAGAGAGCTCACCCTTTCTCTTTTCTGCTTATTGTTTTATCTTGTCATCTTACTTTAGAATATATGAGAGGCATCATTTCTCCTAGGAAGCTGTCATTGAACTAAAATTGCAGATAATTATCCCACAGATAGTGGATGGCTCTTCAGTGTTTTTTTCCAACCCTTATTTCTGTGGAATTACTTGTTTATGTGATTATTTTCTTCACTTAACTATCAGCCCCTAAGGAATTCATTGGACTAGAAGGGGTAGTGGTTTTTTTGCCTGAAAATTATTTTTTTAAATAGCTTTAACCATATAACTAACACACAGGTAACTACATGTATGTAAAGTATACAATGCTAAGTTTTGATATATGTATACACTCACTGGACCATCACCACTATAAGAGAGCTAATATTTCCATCACTCCCAAAAGCTTCCTTATGTAAACAGGTTAAACTAAATAAAGCTTTAGAAGAAAAGTTGATTTTAGAGAACTTAAAGAATTCTGGCCAAAATGTTATTTAGTTGGTTGAAATTTATGTAATTTGTAGCAGCTAGATCAGAAGCACCAGGTGCAACAGTCAGCTAGCTTTTAAAAATTATTATTTTATTATTTGTAACAATACTTTTTATTGTTTATTCTATTATATTTGTTCCATTTCTTTTGCCTTTTGTTCCCCTATACCCAGCCCACCCCTGCCACCCACAGTCAATCTCGTCTCCATTGTGCACGCATCATTTTTACATATTCTTTGACTAGTCCCTTTCCCTTCCTTCCACCATTTTCTCTTCCCTTCTCCCAACTAGATTTTAAGTCTCATTTTGGGTTTTGACATTCTCTTCTTGAACCATATCTATTCAAGGAATCCTT
Source organism: Noctilio leporinus (assembly GCA_004026585.1). Taxonomy (NCBI): domain Eukaryota; kingdom Metazoa; phylum Chordata; class Mammalia; order Chiroptera; family Noctilionidae; genus Noctilio; species Noctilio leporinus. Next base: position 199,178 of record PVIW01001069.1, on the reverse strand, counting down.
CCTTGAGTTGGATGTCAACATTAGTGAGACTGGAACAATGAAATCCAAATGTAGTTTATTCATTCTAAGTTGTACAGTTTCTATTCACCTTTTAATTCTTTGAAGTGAGGATGCATTTTACAATCAATGATGTGTTATTGTTTAACCAGTATTTTTCTTTTTATTAGTGTATAAAGTAAGACTAAATTAATAGTAATTTATCTTGTATCCTACAAAACCTTCTTCTCTGTGTTAAGATATCTGGTTAAGATATCAGAGATAGAATGCCCATTACATATTTTTGTGGACTTACAGTTTTCTCTAAGCCATTCTTGGTTCTGTATTCTTGGACAGTCTCCTGAGGTTTGGATTATGGGTCTGTTGTTATAGGATGCAATGATAGTCAGTTGGAAAGACAAAGGAAAATAACACAATTAGTTGATGTTAAGATGACCCCATACACATATGAGATGCTAGTCTCTCCAAGAAGGAATTAGATCTATATTTGAAATTCCTTAAGTCATCGTGTAAAAAAGACTAGTTTCAGGGCACCACCAAAAGTAGGCAAATAAATGGGACTAGAGTAAGGACTAATCAATGAGCAGCAAGGAGAACATGAAAAATAAACCGATACAAATTTAATCTGGAACCACTTTGTCAAAGTAGAGGTATTGATTAGAAATTTTATATTGTTATTATTGTTGATTGTGTGTTTGGGGATTTGTTACATTACATTTGGTTGTACCAATTTGTTGCTGGGCAAATCTCATACTCTTATCATTTGAGTGGAAAGCCAAGAATAAAGAAGTGACAGTGATCCCATGACTCACAGGCTATCCTGACAATGTCAAGATGAAATTCACTGTGTTTTATTTTTCATAGTCCAGGGTGTGCAGACTTGCTCTTTAAGATAAGAAATGTGTTTAGGTGGACACTGATAGTAGATCCATTTCTCAGGATCAGAATTATATCAATATTAATCAAGCACCTAGGACCAAATTTTTAATAAACAATGAGAAATATGGTTGTCAAGTGGACTGACCTATTCATGTTGACCTAACACATTCTCTTATTTTAGACAGAGCTATGTGGCAAACTAAATTATAATCAGAAGACCATTTGATGAAGACAGAATCATTACAAGTTGAGTTATTTGTGTAATAAATAGCAGAAACAGTCTGCATTAATTAGTGGTTCAGATGCCTTCTTTCCATGTCATGCTTGTTTAAAATCCAACCTCTGGTATTTATGCTTCATGAATCTGTGCTTCAAAGTAGACTACTTATGTACATTTTATTTCCACAGTCTTTTTTAGACTATGTGTAAGTGCTTATGTTTCATTTTGATTCAATTCTCATATTCCTATCTCAATTAATGGACTTTTGTACCAAACTATACATTTATATGTCACACAATGTCTTGTCTGAATAAATATTTTGATTCACTCTTGCATTTGAATAACCACTTCTATGTATTTGTAACTGTAGAATTATAAGTTTGTATATATTTAAATATGTAGTTCATCTTCAGATCACAATCTTATCCTTGGATAGGGAGATACTTTATCATTGCACTCATGTACCATCATAAAACATCACATTTTACAGTGGCTCTGTATGTTTCAGGTCCTTGGAAATGTTTCTGGAATTTGGGTAGGCTATGTAAAAACAAGATTGAAGGGGATCAAAAACATTGGTTTTGCAGTTTTATTAAAACAAGTATCAGTGTTTTGGTATAATCAAAAAGTTGGTTTAAAAGTGAGAGTTTTACATCAAATCTTTGAGTATCTATGTTTCCTCCATTTTAGTCATGCTGACAGACTTATTAGTCTCTTTATCTTCCTTTCGTAAAGATTTTATTCATTATTTTCAGAGAGAAAGGCAGGGAGGGAGGAAGAAAGGGAGAGAAGCATGGTTGCCTTTCACCTGCCTCCAGTCAAGGACTTGGCTGGAGACCTGGTCTGCAAGCTGCTAATTTGCCCTGACTGGGGAACCAAACCAGCAATATTTGGGTTTGCAGGACAGCACCAGTCCACTGACCTACACCAGCCAAGGTTTATCTTCATTTTATTGTTTCACTTTTTTATCCCATCAAGAATGGGGAATGATTCTCCATCCATGCAAATGAATATTACTGTACAGATAAGTACAGCTGACATTCACTAAATGCTAATTTTATTATTCAGATTTAGCATGTGCATAAATTAAGTTGTATTATTTACATTTCTTTTACAGTTGTTATAAAAGAATAGATTCTAACAGGTGGGATTGACTTTGGGGGGAATGGGTGGGTGGGGAGGGGGACAGAGGGGAGCAAAAAGGGGATGGATGTAATACAACAATAAAATTAAAAAAAAAAGAAAGAATAGATTCTATCTGAAGTCATTCTCTTCATTAACATTGTTTTTAGACTTCTTTACAAATACACCTATAAAGATTATTTCCTTTCCCTAATTTTTAGAAAGGAAGAATTTTAAGTAGAAAAGTAAGAATTGGAAAGATGTGCATTCGTTTGCATGAAGTTATTGCTAAAGAGAATATTATTATACGAGTATTCTAATGTTGAGATTGCATGCAGAACAAATTAATTATGTTATTATCCTTTAAATATTTTGTTATTGGTCAGAATTGCCAACTTTTAATGGGTAAATGGGTAGAGGGTAGACCAATGAGAAATCTTACTGGAGAGGTAGAGAGCAATTAGCTGCTATTCACCAAATCCTAATTTTCTCTCTCTCTCTCTTTTTAATTTTATCCATACAGGTAAACACATTTTTTAGTTTCCCTTGCACTCAGAAATAGCCACATATTGCGCAAGCTCAAGTTCCAGCTTTGGCTTTCAAACTTTTGCAGGCAATTCTCCAACCTCTTCTTCTACCAACTTTGTATAGCTAGACCTAGTGGCCTTGGAAACCACGTGTTATAGATATGAAGTCACAGAAAGGAAGGGCTCAGACTCTGATTTACTATTTGGATAGAAGTCCCTTACTACTCAGAAAAAGATACTGGAATTTACATGAGCAAAAAGTGAACCTCAAATGCATCTGAGCTATATACATTTTTGAATTGGTACTCTAGGTTCTATTACCTTAACTAATATAACTAGAAACAAACAAGTTTTTGATAATATTTAAAAAAATTGAATATGCTATTTATAATCTCTCAAAATTGTACAAAGCCTTAAAAAGATACTATTATATTAATATTTTAATTTTTTATTCATGAAGGGCTTTATTGCAATGACATATGTATTTATTACTAGGAAGGCCTCTATTTTTTTATTTTTAAGAATTTTATTCATTATTTTTAGAGAGAAGGGCAGGAAGGGAGGAAGAAAGGGAGAAAAACATCAATGTATAGTTCCTTTTCACCTGCCTTCAGCTACAGACCGGGCTGGAGACCTGGCTTGCAACCTGGTTATATGCCCTGGCTGGGAATCTAACCAGCAACCTTTGGATTTGCAGGCTGGTGCCTTATTCACTGAGCCACCATCCAGGGCTTAGGGACTTTATTATTAGAATGCAACAAAAATAAGAAAATCTTTGAAATATAATGAGACTTTAGAATTATATAGAAACAAAATTCAGAGATCTTTATTTTTATTATATACATTGATTTATAATGAGAAGAAAAATGACATGTGAGTAGAGGCATGTTGGTTTCTTTATGGTTGGCATTCTCTGGGATTGTATTTTTTTTCACATTCTGAACTATAAGATCTGTCCTGAAAGTAAAACCATTTGCGTCACTGATACTTTTGGGACAGGCCTTCTATGTGCAATCCTCTCCTTCCCTCCCTTCCCCTGCACTTCCTTCCTTTCTTCCTTTTTCCTTCCTCCTTTCTTTCCCTTCCTCCCTGCCTTTAATACATAAAGTATGCCAAGGAAGCACAGGATGGTTGGGCTACAACCACTTTAAGACAATTTTTTTTTGCCTATAAAAACCTAATATATCATTTAAACAATTATCCCATAATGGACTAATTAGTTACAACATGTGCTGTAGAGGAGAAGGACATAGTATTAAGAGAGATTTACATTAAAAAAAAAAAAAAAAAAAAAGAGGGATAGAGGGAATCAGAGAAGTTAAGAAAGTCACACTGAAAATCAAGGAGGTGGCAGATTCAGTATCTGGTGAGGGTCTGCTTCCTGGTTGTAGATGTGCTTTCTCCTTGTGTTCTAACATGCTGGAAGGAGCAAGGACACTCTCTGGAGTCTCTTTTTATGAGGGCACTAATCCCATTCATGAGGGCTCCATCTTCATGGCCTAATTATTTCCCAAAGGTCCCAACTTCAAATACTATCCACATGGGGTGCTAGGATTAACATAATTTTTCAGATAGAGCAGGGGAAAGATAAACATTTAGTTTATAGCAAGGTGAAGAGAAGTACAGAAGCTTTTGCCCTCAAGAGAATGGAAGACTCAGCTGGCATTCTTTTCTCTGTAATCCCAGGGAATGTGAAGGGAAACGGGGGCTTTTCCCTGTAATAGTAACGTATATCCAGGGGAAAGGAATATTGCATGGTATATCTTTACATGTAGACATTAGAGGAAAAAATAACTTTTATAAAATTATTATTATAACATTGCTGTGGGCGCTTTCTCCCTGAAGACCTTGAATATAGGCAAGTCCTCACAGTGCCTGGAAGCAAGGGAATGAGCCAGGAAATCTCTTGAGAATTGTTGTTGCCCAGTGATGTGAAGATTGTACCATAATGTGTTGAGATTTACAAATCCAATGTAAGTACTGTAACTGCTTATTATCTTTGCTATTTTAAGTGGGTTCCAGTGGAAAAAATGTGTTTATCTGAATAATCCAGAATTTCTAAATGTTTTTCATTGTTTTTGAACTTTAGTAATTCTATTTGAGTATTTAAACTTAAAACTCTTGAATTCATTCAGTCAAGAGCCATTGGCTTTTGAGTGGACTTTGGAGTCTATTTTATCCAATATTATTTTTATATTCATAATGAATTATATATAAGGCCAGATATGTTGAAGAAAGAGTCTCCCTCAGGAAAAAAAAAAATGAAGCAGGTTTGAAAAACAGGTTAGGGGCATCTTTGAAAGCTTATATAATTCAATAAGTACTAGTTTACTTGGAGAAGACCTACAAACTTCTGAAATTCACCCATACTCATTGTGACTGTGGTTCAGACCTCTCTCTGTTTACACAAGGTCTTATTGAAACAGTGTTTTTATTGGAGGCTCCCAGAGGTTCCTCTTGTCTAATCTATATTAAGTCTAATTGTGATTTTAACATTTTCTACCTTAGTCTCAAGCAAGTGACCATGACATATCAGCAAGTTCTTATATTTTTTGTCTTCAAATGACATTTGAAATACATTTTTTGCCACACTTTTAGGAAGATGAAATGCACTTTATGCCACTTATCTCAGATAAAGATAAGGTTCATCACTGATTCACTATATAAATCCCTACTTTTTAAAAATTTAAAGTCTTGTTAACATACAATATCATATTAGTTTTATGTGTACAGCATAGTGCTTCAATATATATACCATATAAAATGATAACCACAATGTCTAGTAACCATCTATCACCACACCAAGTTATTACTATATTATTGACTACTTTGCCTAGGTTGTACATTACATCTTTATGACATTTATTTTATAACTGCAAGTTTGGACCTCTTATTCCCCTTCCCCTTTTTTTTTTTATTACTTATAACTTTATAGCCCTACCCTCTGGCAACCATTAGTTTGTTTTTTCTTTGTGTCTATGAAACTATTTCTGTTTTATTTGTTCATTATTTTTGATTTTATATATAATTGAAATCATATGGTATTTGTCTTTTTTTGTCTGACTTATTTCACTTAGCACAATACCCTCTAAATTCACCCCCTGCTGTTTTTAATCCTACTTTTACTAGAAACATTTGTTCTTAAATAGTAAAGCTGTCATTATATTATATGTAGATTTAAGACAACCATCAAACTTAACTTGGCTAACACTCAGTGACTGCATAATGAAAGGCAAGGGACATTTTAGAAAAAAATATAAAAACATGCCAAAAACTGATACAGTAGTCCTTATCTTATGGAACCTGTGAACCTTTGGTTCCCAGGATGATGCCCCAACCAACTGAGCCGTACTAGCCAAGGCAGGTTGATCTAGTTCTGTAAATATTATCTTATTTCCCCCCTTTTTTTCTTTTAAAAGTCCTTTTATATAGTTTTACATGAATTTGGGGGAGAATGTCTTTTTAAATTCTGAGACAGTTTCTAGTATTTCCCTCATTCATTCTGCTTACTTTTATAGTCAGCTTTTTCTAATTGTGCTCACGAAAGATTAATTTCTAAGTATCAAAGGAAGCTCATCTTGACCATCTTAGTCAGGGGTGCCAAACTCATTTTCACCAAGGGCCACATCAGCCTTGCAGTTGCCTTCAAAGGGATGAATGTAATTTAAGACTGTATAAATGTAACTACTCTTTAACAGGTAAGCAAGCTGGGTAGGAAACAAGTTGCCAGGCTGAAGGTACTGGATCAGATAAAACAAGGTGGAGGGCTGGATTTGGCCTGTGGGCCTTGTGTTTGCCACCTGTGATTTTAGGATTAATGAGAACCTGACTGTCATGGGGCTTTTTGGATTCAGAGGCATAATTTTCCCCATTAAGTTTGAGACATGTAGAGTCTGAAAAAACTCCTAGGGGCAAACCAGCTCTTACACGCACATCTCCAAATAAAGCAAATGCTGTGAATATCACTGTAGGATTGTCAATAGCCTAGAGGAAAATTTTCCTCAGGCAACTCCCAAAAGATTCTTAGTCACCTAAGAATACCCAAGCAGGGACCAGCGAGAGATTACCAAATGCCACCCGAACCAAGACATTTTTTAAAATTTAATTTTATTGTTGTATTACATCCATCCCCTTTTTGCTCCCCACTGTCCTCCTCCACACCCACTCATTCCCCCACAAAGTCAACCCCACCTGTTGTCCATGTCCATGGTTCCTTTATACTAGGTTCTTGTCTAAACTGCTCCCGTTCCTTGCCTCTTCCTCCCCTCTTCCTCAACCCCCTTCCCCATGACCACTGAAGGCCTATTCACTGTATTCATATATCTGGTTCTGTTTTGCTTGTTGTTAGTTTTGTTCATTATTGTCCTGTAATGGGTGAGATCATATGGTATTTGTCCTTCACTGACTGGCTTATTTCACTAAGCATAATACTTTCTAGTTCCATCCATGTTGTTGCAAAGGTTAGGAGTTCCTTCTTTCTTTCTGCTGTG